>DWNR01002136.1:0-13575 GCA_018250455.1 Polygonus leo | reverse complement strand
GAAGAAATCGCTACTCTAGCGATAAGACCGCCTTTTGGTCACCACTATTTATGTTTGTTGTTTTGTTTCCTTATTTTGATTACTCGTGTGGTGTACAATAAAGTATATTTGATTTGATTTGATTACTAATGCCCATGGGCGGCAGTGACCACTAACCATCAGGTGGCAGTCCACCTCGTTTGTCAAGCTCGTTTGCTACCTTCAGACGATAAAAAATATAATATAAAAATAAAATGCGACTGAAAACAAAATAACGCATAATACTTAGTAGAAGGAATAAAAGGTAACACGATAACACCGAGAGACTTGGAACAATTCTTTTCTTTATTAAAGGAAGCAAATTACACGAATAATAAAAAACCGCATCCTATCCGACTCCGACGGAATTCTCGTTTCAAACAGAACGTGCATAGTTCAGAATCAAAATTAGATTTACTGCAGATATACGAGTGGAATCAAGATTATAACAAAATGAAGAAACGTGAAGTTTAATTTTTAAATTATTTCTAATTCTATGGGGTCACTACCTAACCCGCGCAACTTCATTTGCGTCATATAAGAGAGAGTGGGTCAAATTTTCTCCGTTTTTGCAACATTTTTCGTTGATACTCCGCTCCTAATGGTCGTAGCGTAATGTTATATAGCCTATAGCCTTCCTCGATAAATGGGATATCTAACACAGAAAGAATTTTTCAAATCGGGCCAGTAGTTCCTGAGATTAACGCGTTCAAACAAACAAACAAAAGCTTTATAATATTAATATAGATTGCCGCACCCCTATTGCCACAGGGCTCGTCTGACATAAACAAATGTTCGTTATTCATCAGATGAAGCAGCAAAACAGCCTAGCGGTTAATCCAAACTCTCATGCTGAAGGACTGGGTTCGAGTCGCAAGTTTCAGTATTACGTGTGTATTGAAATATAATAAAAGGCAAGCGTAAACGAAAACCCCTTAGAGGAAACCTGTAGTCTAAGAGATTTTCAAATTAATCAAATTTTATTTTAAATTCTTAGGGTCTGATCTACTCGGTGTACACTTGAATAAGTTCTTTGGCACAAATTAGAAACTCATAAATAAAATGGTTCGTCCTAATCCTGATCAAGGTCTGCACAGGATACGCATTCAAAACAGCATGCAAAAGACACTCTGCATTAACTGTGTTAGTCTAAATTGGTCCTTAAACGTGGGTGCATAACTCTTAATTGCAATATGTGCAAAGGCGATTAAATATTTTGCATAGAAGCTTATCATACATAAGCTGTCGCCAATCATAAAATGGCGGTTTCTGTCACATAAAAAATATTTGGTCAAGCGCGAGTCGGGTTCTTGTAGAGGGTTCCACACAGTATTCTACATGTTCTCCATTTTTCTCCATATTCGCATAGTTTTAAAAAAAATAAACTGAGTGCTAAGCTAACAATTTTATTTCGTATTTTTTCCAAAAATAAATCAAATTCATTTATTTTACACACGTTAATCATATTATCCGTGTTTTTAACGGTACCCTAAAACATAAACATATTTTATTATTAAGACAAAATCTCGCTAAGATCAGACAAAACAAGTGGAAAATTTTAAAATTTAGTTCGGTGCAGCCGCTAAGAACAATAAGAATTAGTAAATCTTACACATCGATGGATGCATTTTGAATATATGCATTTATTTGACCAATATTTTGGGCCTTTGACTACTTTGATATCAGAATGCCGCACTCAGGCCAATATCGGTTTCATCTTATATATCCAGACCGAATAATCTCATCACATTCGGGTAGTGTGTCAAATCAACGGGGAAGATATGAGACTGTCGAACTGGCTGGCAATCGGGAGCGCTTTGGCATCCGTCCCGCCGCTCGCTAGAGCGACGAATCGCAAACGATAATAGGGTTTGGAGCGCGTTAGTTTGTGTGAAATAGGGATTTCTCCAAAATATTCAAAATATATAATTTATATTTATAAATCGGCGTGTTTGTATGAGGAGAGTTATGAAAGTGTAAGAAGCTAGGCAAGTATGTCAGAACCGTGCCATTTGGCACTCGATACTCTCTGGCTACCCTGTTAGGGATTTGGCGTGGCGTGTGTGTGTGTGTGTGTATATATATTTATAAAGGGATAATCATAATCATCCGTGATGCAATTCGTGTATTTCGGTTTGGGACAAAAGTGGACGCCAGCTATACTTAGTCTTCAAGGGTAGCAACGCATCTGTTGTCAAGTTCAGGTACGATGCAATCATGCTTAAGTTGGTAACAAATGTCCATGGGCGGCAGTGGCCACGGCTTAAAAGTAAGTGCTCGAATAAAAAAAATCGATACCCATATCTAATAATGACATCATAAACGAATACTGTGTCAGTAGGAAAGATATTAGGCTGTCGAATTGTTGGCAATCGGGAGCATTTTGGCAGCCCGCTCTACGATAGAGGTTTGAAGCGTGGTCATTTGTGCGAAATAGGGATGTCTCCAGGGATGTCACGTTAAACTATAATTTGGTATTTAACAATAATACAACAGAAATCTTATTGAAAAAAATACCTTTACCTTCACAACAAATAAAGTAAACTCAATAAGGTGTTGATTGAATGTTAATCTTAAAAAAAGTCTTATGTAAATTATGAGCCCACGCTCTCGCAATATATAAACCCATTCCTAATAATCTCATCTCATTTGGGTACTGTGTCAAGTCAATAGACAGGATATTAGGCTGTCAACCTTGCTGGCAATCGGGAGCGCTTTGGCATCGGTCCCGCTACTCGCTCTACCATAGGGGTTTGAAGGATAATTTGTGTGCTATAGGGATGTTTCCAGAAAAGTCTTAGTACAATAGAATAATAGATTTGCCGTTATAATAGAAATCGATAATATATAATTATTATAAATAAATCATATTCCTATAGATAACTTAATAAAACAATACACAAACTATAACCAACAAAATATACCGTTAAAAATATCCACAAACTAAAGTGGCATAAAGTTTTAGATTAAATTACTTTGCAACTCTAACAAAAACTAAGTTTAAAACTGAATTTCCGCAGTAAAATATATTATTTAAAAAAGCATTAGTATTTTTAATTATACGAGAACGGTACGTCGGGGAATCTGGGAAGTCAACCTTCTTTTAAATGACCACCTATCTACCTTGATGTTAACAATACCATACATAGCTTAAGTAGGAAGGTAGGACGTCCCTACTCAGCTCAGGCCTCTAAACCAGGCCTACCACCCCTGCTGGGTTGATGGGCAGCATCTGTCAGTTACACGGGACGTTTGGTGGCACAGCAGCCGTCACACGACAAAGAACTATGTAGTGTTTGGGGGAATTACCGAATAATTAACATAATCGTTATTACCTATCTACCTACTTACGTACATTACGTAAATTACTAAGGGAGAGGAGCAATCATTAATCTAAAATTGCAGAAAAATAATAGTTTATCGTTATTACAGACTTTCTTTTAGTATAGCTTATTATTTTGTAAGTAAAATAATAATTGTAGATAATCAAACCAAAAGCTGAACCTATAATATTAAATCAGACGTAAAATATATTACTAAAATAAAAATGACTACTTTTAATAGTACAAATACCGTACGAATTTGCTTACTGAGTAGCAGCCAGAAATCATCCTTTTCTTAATTAACCACTTTCATGTTGACAAAACCGTAGAAAGCGTAAGTACCTATCAACCTACTTACCTACCTTTCTTTGATAGGACGTCTCTACTCGGCTCACATTTCAATAAAGGCAGTAGCTTTATTGGCCTTAAATTTAAGCTAGTCTGGTAGCTTATGTGGTCGTGTTTTTAAACAAAATTACAATAGATATTAGGCTATCGTACTGCTGGCACTGGGGCCTCGTTGGCAACGGTCCCAGCGTCATAGGCATTCCGTTAGTGTGTAATGTGGAGTACATTACTAGGGCTGACTGCTGAAGTATCTTATACATTGAAAAGATATTACACGTATGCTATTGCACATTTTATATTTATGGACCATTGAATTGATAACTACGTCATTATTCGTATGAGACTATCTGGACGTAATAATTTTGTAATATCTCACACATAAATATTGTATTGAGTGTCCCAATATGAATGTGACTTAATGGGTGTACAGAAAAATAGCATTTGCTTGTTTCAATCTACTTGGATATTTTTTAGTTAGGGAAGTAATCATTATCCTAAAATTGCAAAAAATATTTTTAGTATTATCACATACTTTCTCGTCGCTTCTCATATTGATAGTTTATAATTTTGCTGATAAAAAATAATCATAGATAATAACATATAGACTATACTCCTAAAAGCTCAAGCTATCAGCCCTGGTGGGTGAATGGGCAGCGTCAGCTGTCAGTTACTCGTATATAGGAAGTTTGGAAACGCAGCAGCCATAACTCGGCACATAATTATGTAGTGTTTGGGGGAATTAACAAATTTAGTTAAGTTAGACAGCAGTAATAGCCTAGTAAGCATGATAGCCTAGTGATTAAGTTCACGATCTATCACGCCAGCCATAAAATAATAAATTTTTTACACAGCAAATTTAAATTCTCTCAACATTCAATCCTAATTACATTGATTACAAAAATCAGATATGTCATCACCTTTGCTTGAATAAAGAATTATTATTTGTATGTTATTTTATAAAAGCAAAAACCCTAATAGTCAAATAGCATACGCTAACGTGACAAAACGCCATCATTGCGATTGCAACGAATGGTACGGAGTAACAAATTGCACGACATATTTCCTTTTGAGAAATGGATGTCCTAATACATTCACAAGAAAACGACCAACGATTCTCTTTGTTCCTTTTCGTTGTAGAAAATGTGGAAAATAAAGAAGCGTTAAAAGATTAGTGAAGTGATGTTAACAGTTTAAATGTGTTAAAGAATAAAATTGAATTCAAATTGAAAGCAAACGTAAATATCTCCTACTTCGACAATGCACTATGATGTTATAAAAAGAGTAGTACAGTAAATTTGTATACGGTCATTTCACGGATACAAGTTACATTCAAATAACTCCCATTGGAACCAGACAGTGGTATTGAAGTCAAACTTGTAGTTTCGTGCGGAAAATTCCGAACAAGCCATTGTGCAGTAGCTGCATTGTGACGTAATACTCCAATACTTCGGGACCGAAAGAATGGATAAGGAACATGATGAAATGGATTCCAGATATATTGTGACTATACCTGCTGCAACTCATTACACCGTACGCCTTATCAATAAGGCACAGACTTTTTAATAACTTATGTTGTTACGGAATTTATTGTACACAGAGATAAAATAGATTCATATCAATGAAAGAAAATAGAAGATATTTTGAAATAGAGTTTTCAGTACTTCGAAATTTTCCATTCATAAATTATACCACAAAGATAATACTTTTATAACTAAAATAATAGTGAAGCTAACTAACATCAAAGGATGAATTTGAATACAAATTGAGTACAAATTACAACAATCAACTAAGATCCAAGTTACAGAACGAGAAATACAATAATTTTTTATACGGTCATTTCACGGATACAAGTTACATTCAAATAACTCCCATTGGAACCAGACAGTGGTATTGAAGTCAAATTTGTAGTTCCGTGCGGAAAATTCCGGACAAGCCATTGTGCAGTAGCTGCATGGTGTGACGTAATGCTCCAATACTTCGGGAACGAAAAAATGGATAAAGAACATGATGAAATGGATTCCAGATATATTGTGACTATACCTGCTGCACCTCGCTACATCGTATGCTTGATCAATAAGGCACAGACTTTTTTATTACTTACTTCGTTGCGGACACACAGATAAAATAGATTCTTATTAATAAAATATATTTTTGTTAGAAAATAGAAGATATTTCGAAAAAGGGTTTTTAATAGTTTGAATTTTTCAATTTATCAATTATAACACAAACACATTGCTTTTTTAACTAAAATTATAGTGAAGCTAATTTAACATCAAATGATGAAATTGAATGCAAATGTGAAAAGATACTATTTCAATAGTGAAGTAAGATATACATTACAGAAAGAGTAATGCAGTAAATTTGTGTACGGTCATTTCACGGATACAAGTTACATTCAAATAATTCCCATTGGAATCAGACAGTGGTATTGAAGTCAAACTTGTAGTTCCGTGCGGAAAATTCCGAACAAGCCATTGTGCAGTAGCTGTATTGTGTGACGTAATACTCCAATACTTCGGGAA
Source organism: Polygonus leo (assembly GCA_018250455.1). Lineage (NCBI taxonomy): Eukaryota > Metazoa > Arthropoda > Insecta > Lepidoptera > Hesperiidae > Polygonus > Polygonus leo. The sequence continues at coordinate 7,364 of DWNR01002136.1, read as the reverse complement.
CGAAAGAATGGATAAGGAACATGATGAAATGGATTCCAGATCCAATATGACTATATCTGCTGCAACTAGTTACATCGTACGCCTTATCAATAAGGCACAGACTTTTTATAACTAAGGTAATTACGGACTTTAATAAATATTTCTAAGAAAACAGAAGATAATTCGAAAAAGGTTTTTCAATAGTTTAAAATTTTCAATTGATCAATTATACACAAACTCATTTTGCTCTTGTAATTGAAGAAACTATGTCAAACCATTAAGTATGATGTGACAGTGCAGGGGAGTATTTTATTCTATTAATGTCCTGATAACTTTAAAATATATATTTCATATTATTTTATTTATGTTTATTACTTTCCCTATGCAAGGCTCCTTTACTACTACTCTTAAAAACATTCTTATAACATGAATTATATTTCACACATGGTTCATCGAGATGGAAAAAAATAATTTAAGTAATCTAAAAAAACTTACATAAAATGAAACCGTCAACTTAGAAATATCCCATAATAACACCCAAGCTCAAAGTTTTCCATCAAAAACCCACTAGACACTCATTACTACATCTTGTGCTAGTAAGAGCTTACTCTACGAGCGGAGGCTTCACAATAAAAGGTGCCTCGTCAAAGGCTTTACTCATACTTGAAACGAACGTTTAATTAATGACGCACTCAATATGGGGCTTTCATAACTAGTGTAATATGCTGAGATAGTTGTGAGGAAATATGTCAGGGTCCTCGGGTATGGTATGATAGCGGGGTCCATTATGTATTTAAGTTAGGGACATCGTAAAGTACTAATTTATAATTTGCTATTCTCAAAAAGACATGGAAATTATTCCTATCTCTGATTCTTTTCTGTTTAAGATTGTGATATGATGTCTAACACAATATTATGTACAATTAAAAAATCTTGATGTAGGAAAGCTTTGTAAATATTTTGTTAGCAGGACATTTTTTAATAAAATAGAACGCCTTGAAAAAATGAATTTATCTAATATTAGTATTTGTAATACCACCATAATTAAAATAGAACACAACAGCATTGACACTGGATTGATCCAGACATTTCAAGTCTGAAGCATATGTGCTGACATCTATAAACGTACCACTCAATTAACCATCCACTATCAAATAGAAGAAAACCCAACACCATAGTTCAAGTATGGCTGTATAGCATTCTAATTGCAACACACAGTTACTTAGTCAACAGTCTGACGTAAACGGATTAGTAAACTAACGTAGGCATGTCACTACGACACACCTTTAAGTGTCTCGTCGAATTTTCAAAGAAATAACGGCTGAGGTTTCGATTCAATAAGAAAATAACTATACGAAATAATATGAACCAGTTTTAGATATCGATGCCCAGCGGAGACAAAAATATTTCAAATTGACCATAACTATGAAAAAGTAAATTTGCTTAGAAATGTAAATTAGGATCAGAGAAGGGCCTAGTAATGAACCTTGTAGTACGCCAAATATAACTGAGAACATTAACATCGTTCCACTAATGTTGTAGAGTTAAAACATAGGTGACGTCGTTTACTAATGGCATGCATTAGTAATTGGGAAATCTACAATGTTCAGAATAACACTCAATTAACCATACACTGTGAGATAGAAACGATAGTCAGCATCAGAATCTAGAAGCATAGTTCAAATACGGCAGTATAGCAGTCTAATTGCAACACACGGTTACTTAGTCAACTGCAGTCTGACGTAAGAGCATTATTAAACGAACGTAGGCACGTCACTACGACACACCATCTTTGAGCGTCTCGTTGAGTTAATAAACTACCAACTGCTGACGTTTCATTTCGATGAAACAGAAATACCTCTACCGATATTGTGCATTGATAACAAAAATATTTTAAATCACTCCGGAAAACTTAATTTGCACTGCAATGCACATTATGAATAGAAGAGGACCTAATATTGAACCTTGCGGTACGCCGAGTCTAGGAGAAAACATAACACCATTCCAGTGATAATTTAGTGGTAAAAACATGTGCCGACGTTTGCAAGCATCGGGAATTCCACTAAATTCACAGTAACCCTATATATTTATATATACTATGAGATAGAAACCGCAGTCAGAGACAGAATTCAGAAGCATAGTTCAAGTATAGCAGTCTAATTGCAACACACGGTTACTTAGTCAACTGCAGTCTGACGGATTAGTAAACTAACGTAGGCACGTCAACGACATACCGTCTTTGAGTGTCTCGTTGAGCTCATGAATAACCAACACGCAAACAGCTGACGTTTCAACTCGATACAACGGAATATACTATGAAACATTCGTCATATTGATGTGCATCGATGGGAAAAATATTTCAAATTGCCTACAACTACAAGAAAAATTGAATTTGCATTAAAGTGTAATTTAGAAACACCTCTCTTCCTAATGGACCTAGTACTGCACCTTTTGGTACGCCATATCTATAGAATACGGCAGCATTTCACTGGCATTCCTTGGGGCAGAAACAAATATGATACATTATTTGAGATGGATGTGCAGCAACGACAAAAATATTTTAAGTCGCCCTTAATTACGAATAAATTGGTTTTGCTTTAATGTATGTTCATTAGGAACAGAAGTGGGTCTAGCATTGAACCTTGTGGTATACCTATATACATTGTCACTATAAGGCTAAACCATATGAGCTGAAGTATGCAAACTTTGGAAAATGTAACATCATATCCACGTAACACAAATTCCATTAACTATTTAACTACAGTTTGGATGTAAACGGATTAGTTAACTAACGTAGTAACGTAACTACACACGAAACACCGTGTTTGAATGTCTCGTCGAGCTCATGAATAAACCACAACGTTTGCTAACGTTTCAATTCGATCAATCGGTTATTATATTATATCATGCGGTTCAATTACTAACTTTATGTTAAAAACATAGCTAACTCCTAAGTGAGGACTCAAATATGTTCTGGTTGGGACAATTACGTTCTTGCGCTGTCGAGCAGCAGGGTTTTATATAAAAAACCAGTGCAAAATTGTATTTGTTTTTTAAATTTGTAAAAATATCTTAACAATTTTGTACTGAAATGGAACTAACGGGAATTTATTACTAAGACACTGGTTGTCCAAAACTCTTACAAGAAATACGTTGCAAAAATAACGAAGTCGCGAAAAACAATTTTAACTAAAAAGCTTTTACCAACAATGACCGGCACGAATTTCAAGCGTCATTTAGTATGAAGACGATACGCTGCACAGAGACGTCTAAAGCAAGAATGTAACACAAATAGATAACCAAACTAGCATCCGAAGTTACGCTTCGGAGGCTACGTCTCTTGAAACTCGTGAATAACCAAGGAGCTAACTTGCTTCTTCAATATTGGCTTAACTGTCTCAAATGTGGATTGTAGTTTTCATGACGTCATATATGTCCTTTATATACATACACACATCTACACAATTTGTTCTGTTTCTCTGAGATTAATAATTGCTTAGCATTTCTTAAAAGAATTTCACGCATAACTTTGACGTGAATTTTTTAACGGTTGGTGTTACACGTGTGTATTGTGTAACAACCACCGTTAGGGAAAATTAGACAAAAATATATGACATGTCTGTTTATGTAATTCCTTAAAATTTAAATACAACAAAATAAATGTAGATGCTAGTTACATAAGATACCCAGTCACAGGAAATATCTATTTTTAAATTGCCTACTGACTTAACACGACAAGACGTTGACTGTGAAGTTGAAAATTGGTAACTATGGACTAAGAAGTTAAGAAGAAAAAGTTAATAAGAAACTAAGAACTAAGAAAACAAGAACAAAATCTGAGAAAATATTTAGCATCAGAGCCGAATTAAGAGCTTAAAATAGGGGATTTTGGGAAAGGAAAGGAAAAGGAAAGGAGGGAAATTTGTATGCAAATCTAACATTTATGAAGTTATATTACACATGAAAATGATAAAAGCAAACGAAACCACAGACAAAACCTAGTTTGAGGTAAAAAGTATTATACTGTCCCCTTCCTTTTCTGCCTAGGAAACAAATATCATTTGAACTGGCTGGAAAAAACTAATCTTTCACCCGCAAACCGCTAGTGGAGAGGAATGAGGCAGGATTGGATGTTATACGGGCCATTACACATTTCATTATCCTAAAACGCCGTCTATAAAACATATAAAAACCGACGGGGCTACGTCAAATCAAATCATCTTTTGAGCTTGTCAGTAATGCTTGTTATAGAATTCCATTATTTCTATTACATTTTCACTAATATAGCCAGATGGTAGAATTTATATAGCTACGCTGCTATATGGTAACGGTGAGGTCGCACCGACATTGCCGTCACCCCCATTTCCGCCGTAGAGCAATTATTTATTAGCAATTTGCGTTTCAGTCGGAAAGGTATTGAACTTTTATGCAAAAAAAATATCCTGTTACCGACAGACATATTAGAATACATTGAAAAGTTTTATAAATTAGATATAGATAACAAAATCGCTTATTATCGAACCGGCCATGCAAAGCCACTGGCACAACCTAATACTGTACTATTTGAAGCATCCCATGCTATCCGCTATATATCAGTATCAGACCACACACCATTAGTAGACACGAGTTACTAAACAATAAACTGTTCCAAGTAGCATTACCTACACACAAACTAAAAGCTCGTTTAATTTCTATTAGTGTCTGAAAGCTCAAGTTGTTACACAGTTGATTTATGAGCTACGGCGTTACCTAATATTGCAACTTTCCTCGCCAGTACATGGGTTTTGACGTTGTTATTAAAAAAGTTCCAAATAGTTGCTAGTCAAACAGTATATATTATAATATCCGAGAATATTTTGCAAATACATATTTAATCCATACTAAATTGTGGTTGAATTACTTGATATGTATGTCGATTGGAGTTGAAATGGCAACTTAAATAACTGATATTTTACATAATTATATACGGGTGGTAAACTATTTCATGGTACTTATTTTTTACACTTTTACCTATCTAGAACACCCAAACTAGATCTCTAAATGCAATTCAGATATCTGTCAATTCGGGAATGGATTTTGGGCGCCTGTCCGGCGCGTTAACCGCTACGCTACGCAGACCATTATTTTTTATCGTATAAAAGTAGCAAACATGCAGCCCATCTGATGGTAAGTACTGCCGCCCATAGACATGAGTAATTATCCCGAAGTACAATTAAATCATACCTAAGACTAAGATGTTCGCCTCGTGTATACTTAAGTATAGCCGGCAACCACGCCTCTCCAAACCGACACTCAAGAATTGCTTCACGGAGGATTATGAGGGTGGCAGTGGTACCTCCCCGGTCGAACTAAACGAGTTCTACCACCAGGCAACGTCAAATGAATTTTGAGTTCGGGAAATGTGTGTTTTTTTCATCTATTCACCCTACTGGACTAACGTATTATCAATATTGCTAAAGTAAATGATTATAGATGAATATAATTTAATTCTGACTGTGTTACTCAGAAGAAAGTCACTTTATAGTAAAAAGTTTATATGATAATACGAAGTAATATTACGAAATAACATTGAAACAATGTCAACATTAACCGTCTAATAATAAGCAATGTATCACGAATATCGTTCAGTCAATATTAAATTTGATGTAATAACGCAATCGAAGTACAGATGAATTGACTAACTTTATGAGGATTCTATATTAAGAAAATGTTATGAAATTTCAATAGAATATTTAATATTTATTGCTCGCATCAATAAAAATGTATCAGCGCGAATTTAAGGCACCCACGCTGTTAGAAAATTATTATCACGAGTAGTACCATTAGTAGGTAATAAAATACAATACAATATGCTTAATTGAAATGTTTTTATGTGATTGTGATTTTGCAAAAATAAAAGTGATTTTACAGCCTACAAAGTAAAGACAAAATATGTCCTTATAATGACAACTCAGTATTTATGTCATCGACATCTCATCTTCAAATATCTGAAATACCTACGTCTAACGTTGCCTTTACAGAAAAAAATCATGTTGTTCTTGGATTTTGATTTTTGACGTGACAACGTCTTATAATTCGATGGAGCCGGCTGCACGCACCAAAAAACATGACTCATGCGGCGTTACCTCGCTCTGAGGCGTTCCATTTAAAGCTTGAAGTGCAAGCGAGAGCGCGGAACGAGCGACAAAGAGGCACAATCGGCAGCGTTCGACATCTGTCTCACTCCTACTTGAGTGAGCGATGCGTCCGCGTGGACAGCTGCTATACAAAAATACATTTACGTGTTTTCGTCAAGTATGAAGTGCAGTGAAAACCAGTATTTTCTTATGACGTTTTTTTCACTTTTTAGTTCATCTTGAAGTCGGTTCTTTCTGTTTTTAGTTAAAAAGTTTTTATTTTTGGTGTTGTCATAAAAAAGTGCTTACTACTTTTTACTACTTACTACTTTTTGTTCGAAATTCCTAATATAAATTACAGTAAAAGCTAATGCTTTTGCTTACTTTAGACTTTGACCAAATTTTTTAATGTTTTAATGAATACAATTCTTACTAGAATCTGTTTCTATTTTTCGTTAATACAAAAACAAAATTTACAATTATACTCTATTTTTTAATGTGGTGGGTAGAAAAAACCAACAATTTTAAAGAAAAAAATGATTATTAATATTTATTATATTTCACTCTTTACTGTCTTATTATTATCCATAGATATAGTTTATATGTTATAGTTCTAACAATAAATTATAAAGGTAAATAGATAGATATATATAGGTTTATGCAGTGAATTAATATACAGTACGGTATTAAATATATCTCCCAAGCATACACGATGATTTTTAAACATTATTGTTTTTAATAAATTAATGAATAATGTGCCAGATATGTAACTTTTAATTTTTAGAGTTCCGTAGAGTTTAAAATCAGAGGTACAGAACCCTTTTGTGCAATTCCTACCAGCTCTTGACCGATAATTAATGTTAATATTACGTGTTAATTAAAGCACATAAACTATCGAAACAATGCGAGCTGACATTTTGAACACAGTTATGCTGGACACGGCTATGATTTATGCTGTTTTTGACCTTACGGTTACTCAGACGACAGACTATCCGTAACTCACTTTTTCTGTGAAAATACCTAAAGAATTACTAGCTGACCCGGCAAACGATGTTATGCCATAAATAAAAATACAAGTATTGCTATTAAAAATAAGAAAATTTAGTGTTGTACGTATTTTTAACGCCACGTAATAAAAAATAAAAAAAAAAAATTATGTCCAAAAAATATTTTTTTTGGAGAGGACCGCCTTTATCACTTAGGGGTATGAAAAATAGATAACAACCTATTCTCAGACCTACCAAGTGTACATATAAAATTTCATCAAAA
>DWNR01002135.1:0-13576 GCA_018250455.1 Polygonus leo | reverse complement strand
TAAATTTCAATTACTAAATTAGACCTAAACAAATAAATAAACAAACGGGGTGAGCTAAATAAAACCGTTTAAAAATATCTTACTAATACTAACACTATTCCACTAAAATATAGTGGTGCAAACAATGCATTGATACGAATAAATTTAATAGTGCGAATAAATTTGACTACAGCAGTATTTTGTTTTTTCTTCGATGAGCAAAAACTATGAGTTTTGAATAACAATATCGTCCGACCTATAAATTAGGTAGACAATGTTTCTACAACAAAATGTTAAAGCCAATCCAAATTCTGCCGAATTATTTTTACATAAATTATGGTACACATGTAGGTACATTAAACTGATTGCGTACCATATGTGCGTCGTCAAATCTCCGTAAAATATCCGTGTTGTATACGATACGACCAAAGATATAATATGCAGTATCATTTGATATGACGCATGGAAGAAAAAAAAAAACGCGGCGTGTATCACATCACACAAAAGGTCAGTCATTTTTCAAGTTAAGTATTTTTAATCACCATTGCTCACGGTCATTATACCGAAGCATGGGTTTCAATCAATAACGTGATTTACAACATATATTATGTTACCTCTATACAAAATTACGGTTGAAATGTGCGCTGAAGGCTTGGCGCGAACGAATCTAATGAGGATTCTATCCTTATTGCACTCCTAACGAAGATAGTTTGCTGTCTCCTTTCATTACTTCTAATAGACGTCATAAACGTCACACTGTACGATGGCGTAAGTATATTTTGGTCAAAACCGCACCCGAATTTATCTTCACTTTTTGATCTAACGGAGTGTATATTAAAGAAATGTAACTAACGTTACATAACTTCTGTATATAAAATACACTCTTGTTTCACGACGGTGAATATTATGTCTCGTTCTTTATTGATCTGAATTTCCGATGTATTTGATCACATGTCAATAATTATGCACACATTATGGTACACAAGGTCGTGTAAAGAGAGCAATTACTACCGTAATATGATAATAATTTCCTTCTATGGGACATTAATTCGGCCTACAATACCGTAGGTGGACATTATGTAGTAGGAATACTAAACTTATATAGGATGTCGCAACTACTACTGTATATGGCCTAATGTGTCGCCTGAGTATAGCGCGTGGCACACTTTGCTATTGCTTTTAAGGGAACTTGAACATATGGTCAGTTTATAATTTAGGAATATTTTTATCTGATTTTATGACTATATAATATTGAAAGTTAACCGCACATAACAGTTTAGTTTGTGTGCGCATCACAAACCTATTGTGTGGCGAAATGAGGTAGTGTTTGGAACCGTTTATGTGAAAGGTAAACAGCCCCTTTCGCGTAAAAGACGCAGTAGTACCCTATACCTACACTTTTCACTAGTAAGTTCGACTTCATTTTTTTTTTCAAAAATATCTCACTACAGGTAAAAGTTATGAATTTCGATACAGTTTGACTTTTAAGTAAATCATATATTTTGTAACGGAAAATTTGAATTTCGGTTCAATAAAGGGAAATCTTTCTAAATCGGCCAAATTAGTAGGCTTAAAAATAGAACAAAGATAAATTGTTCAATAACACAAGTATTTGGGTATGAGTCGAAAATACTCGCCCAAACCGCTTCTTCAATTCCAAGACAGCAATAACATCACAAATGTTATTTTAAAAACGTGTTACAATAATCTAGTTGTATCACTTTGTAAAAAAAACGCAAGCACAGACCCGCCTGACCGGCGCCAGTACAGTTTGTTGGCAGATAACGAATTGTTCAATTAACTGTTTTCATTAAATTGTTGCATATGGTATCAATTATAACACTTGTCGCGACTCCCTTTGCCAATATGTCTCGCGGTACGCAAAAGGCTCAAAAACGAGGTCGAACGGCTCGATTCGGTGACGTCAATATGTTAATGTAAGCTTCATGAACTCATTTTTTTTATCTACACATATACTAGATAATATAAAGTCGTGATCACTAAACCAAATAGGAATACCTTGCAGACTTGTCATTATACTTGATACAACAAACCGAACTCGTAAGTTACCCACATGTTTAGTGAATGTACCAATAATATTTAATTTAATATGTATCTGGAGGCACGGCAGTGCCCCCGCCAAGTTGATCAAAAAAGCGGCACGGCCGTACCATCCTTTTCTCGAAGCAGTTCTAGCACTACACAAACTAATGTAATATGTATATGTATTACTTATGAGATACTTTGCGTTTTCATGCGTTGGCCAAGTCAAACTATTTATTTAAAAAATTAAAAAATAATATTGATATGATAAGAATTAGGTAATAACTTAAGACTTCCGTCTTAATAAACCGACTTGGTGTTACATGTGTCTCACAATTTATTTTTTTGATGGCATACTACATGTATTTAAACTTTAACAGACTTTCTTTATACTTTCCCTCGAGATCTAGCATTGGTTTAGTTTAATTAATTATTAATAATGATAAATACATTGTGAAATACAAGGCGCCATCGTCATGCGCCAGGGTTTTGTATTCGTCTCTAGTCTCTACACGCTCTGCCAAATTTGTATAAGAAAGCCGCTTAATATCCAAACAAAGGAAGCTCAACTTTTAGGCCCATTAATTTTTCATTCATTTGCTGGTTAATGAAAATATAAGTTGTAATTAATTAATTATAACGTGTCACCTAATTTCAACTATGATTTTTTTTAAATTTAGATATCATTATTGTAAAGAGCAAAGACATATGTCCTACTACTGTCCACAATTAAAAAAATACATATTTTAAATACTTAGATAACATTAATATGTAATTAATTTTTAAATAAAGACGTGTTACAAATACTACTTATTTATTTAACGTTATCGAACGAAAAGTTTATCAGATATTAATAATACATATATCAATCATCTGATGGTAAATCAAGTAACATTTGATCGAAGGATCAAAATCATGATCTACCGAAGCATTTAAAATTGATCGCAATAGAAGAAAACTGTTCGTTTCGTATCAATCTCACACATCGAGAGCAAATAAAATATAATTAGGTGTTAAACTAGATACTTCCGTTTTTGATACCTCATAAATATCGTACTGTACGATGAGTCACTATGGAAGTACAAAGTGTGATCTCCTGGTATTTGAAATGAATCAATAATTATGGCCTCTTCATCCTGGTCATTTTAGTGGCGTAATTTTATGAATAATATTCATTTTAATATTTTGGTTAAGGAAGTGATAAGCCACTGTTATATTTTTAATGCGGAAAAACAAGTGATGATAAACGCGTAATATTATAACTAACTGTAAATGTTTAAAACGTTGAACCGTAAAATAATAACCTGACATTCATGTACTGAATTATTTACAGCATTTACAATTTAAAAACTTATGATGTATCATGGGCAGCACCTTTGTATTCTTCTATCAAAATATTAATGGTTTGGTTTCTGGGTAAAATTAAGTTTGATGTGTGTGATGATACTTATGTTGACATTTATTAGAAGAAAAACGTTAAACGGTTAAATTATTTAATAATTAACATAATTTTATTATTTTTTCGGCAATTTCAGTGACTTCCAAAAGCTACCACCGAGGCTGCGCTCCTCAAACTGTGAACGGGGATCAAAAGAGGATCAACGGCAAATGGCAGCCGGTAAACGACATTCATGACGTCTACGACGAAGGATGCAAGACGGATGACAGTGACGCTGAGCGCATCACGAAATCAACACATTGCTACTGCCGCGGCGAACTTTGCAACGGCTCCACGAAAACTTTGACAGACTATGGCGCTTTTATATTCACAATTATTTTTGTGTATTTAGTCATAATGTAAAATGTTACGCGCTTAGCTATACGTGTAAGGAACGATGCATTGTTTTCAGTCATTCAGAGAAATGTTTACGTGAAAAATAATGAAACGGGATATAGGAATTTAAGTTATACATAATTATATAAAGTTCCAAGGTTATTACCGCCCATTTAAGTTAGATGTTAAGGATATTGCTTGCTCAGTATTTTTATTATATAGTAGTAACTAATGGGTATAGATACCTATAAAACCTCAGGTCAAGAAACCCATAGCTATATATATAATACATGCGATATTAAGTATTGTTATGTACCACTCATGCTTATAACGTTTAGGACAAGAATTACAAGGCGTACAATCTACTCAGATATTTAAGTAATATACGATATCTTTTTAGACTTCACATATGCTAAATAAAGCCTACCACTAGTGGCACTAATGTAAGTAATGTAATTTTGTTTCCCAATTATAATATTAAACTGCTACGTACATGTGTATGCAAAGTCTGGATAGTCTAAATTTAGATTTTTAGAACGCCTGTGCTTGAATCCTTATAAACCAGTACAATTAGGTAAACAAGATGAGTTGTTTGCGAAGCGCTGTTCTACAACTAGATATAAACGCAGTTATTCCCGAACAAGAAAGAAGAATATTACTCCAGTACTTATTTTTACGATACTATAAATTTTTACGATAGCAAGAATGTATACAAATATTTATCGCATTTTATTTTACGGCCCCGCACTCTACAGGGTTGTTAAAAGCCAAGTGCATATTTCAGAGGTGTTTTAAGGACATTTGGTCATAATCAAAGGATATTTAGTAATTGTAAGAAAATTCCTTACTAACTCCTAAATCTCTTACCTATTTTATAGGTTGGGACACTATTGTTTATTTTATACAATATGAAATATATTCATACAAACTATCTTGTTAAATGTGCATTTCCAAAGAAACAATGAGAATGAATGGCTTTGCTTTAAGTATAAGTTTAAAAATATAAGCAGTTGATTCTAGTCATAAGTATTGTATATCTTTGAACATTTAATGTCATGAACACTATGATAAATAAAATTAATGTTTTATAAACTTTTATCTACGATAATTACTTCACAATTTGTATATAATTGATAAGCTGTTTATTTTATTTATTGAACAGTACCTACTTAAATATTGTTTTGATACCAAGTCATGAGGAAAACTAATAAATGTGTAGTTTTAATATTTTAGTTATTGAATGTTACTTTGGAAACATTAAAATCACTCCTTTAAAATATCACATTGAAATCTGTATTTGAACTTATGGAATGAGTTCACTAACGGAAGAAGTTTTAACATCTATCATTGAATGGGACTCCTAAGTGAGATTTATCTTCACATTAATTTGTTCCTACATATAAAATTTAGAAGCTAAAGGCTTGAATACCTGTTAATGTGGACATTTTAGCCTAATGTATTCAACTTAGATATGTTTATAAAGCTACCATTACTGCCATATTGTACTAGAATTTTGTATTTACGTTATTATATTGTTATTGATATCCCAAGCTTTTGTATTTAAATATATAAAAATTATAAACGAGCATAAATTAGACACTATAATAAAACAAAGTGCAGAATGCGAATACCGAGTCGTCGTTTTATTTATCGTTTCGGCCATGATTATATCGGCAGAACGCCCACACGGGGCATTGACATCCTTTATTTATATTTACAGATATAATAAAATCGTCATTTTAAATACACCGCCATCTATATTTCCACAAGAGAAGTAAGGAAGTGTTGCGTACATGAGCCACAAGAGGCCAGAAATTCCGGCCACTTGAATTTGAAGAGAGATTTTGGTGGTCGCCCACAAGGTCGGTCACAAGTCACTTGTAGCTTTAATTCCTTTAAATCAATTCCAGTATGAATTTGCCAAACTTGATATATTTTATTTGTTTTGAGTTCTACCGCATTTTCGTAAGCATACAATACGTAGCGTTTTACTACGTTATTATATGTGAAAATACGGAAGTCTGAGCAGTGCCCAAATTCTCTATAATCCTATAAATTAAATAACCTCAATAAAAACCTTCTTACGTTCGCACGTAAGAAATCCTACTTATGTGTCGTAACAAAACAAATATATTTATAAAAAAAATATCCCGTGTGCCAGTACTTTAACTTTGTAAAAAAAACGATAAAAGAATGAAATAAAGACTAATGTTTACTAACCAAATTTCGCGTGCGCATTGTGAAAATTCATTCAGTATTTTTGAAATGTAAGTATATCTTCAGTAATCTACCATAGGAAGACATAAATTATACATTGCGGGAAAACTTGATAAACATCCTATATTTAAATCCTCAAGGTAAGTTTTAATGTAACAACGTAAACCTACTTAGTATAATTGCTACGAAAATGAAACTGCAGCAACAAAGCCACTGTTCCGTGAACAGAAGACTAATAATATACATATATTAGTATTCTCGAACGTCTTCGCATTTATATTGTTAACAGATACCTATAGACATAGCACCGATTCTGTGTAAAGATTGGATAGTAGAAAAAAAATTGTGACATATCGCCGCAGCGCGCCATTCGGCTTCGGGTACCCCCGTAAGGCCGATGCAATTACTCACAGTACCATGATTCTTGGCAGGGCACAAAAACAGCATAAACAGCATACTGAGATTTTAATTACCAACACTAGGTTTTAAGTTATTATTTTTACTATCGCAATATGGATCTATGTCTGCTCAATACATAAATAACAAAGCGTGTAAGAGGTCTTGGTCTATGGTATAGAAGTTTGGTGTAGTCATCAATAAATTATATTGTAAAATATGTAGTTAACAGAGTTAAAATGAAAATTTTCTATTAAAATATATTTTTTTCTATATAATGATTTATTGAAAAGAGTAAAGGTTATGTGTCAAAAGCACAAAGCCGTACATGGAATAAATAAATAAAATTAAAAAAATACTTGTCGAAAAACAGTCTTGTTACGCTTTATTCGATCTCGCTGCCAATCCCGCTGAGTGCGTGTACCGCGCGATAGGGAACGTTCCAAAAATAAATTAAGGACTTATTCGCTATGTACTCACATTAGCGTGGTTCTCGACGAGGCAGAGGAAGACGACGTCCTCGCGCATGAGGCGCACGGCGCCGTGCAGCGGCTGCGGCGTCTTGCTCTTCAGCATGCGGTACAGCAGCGCGGACGACATGTGCGCGAAGTCGTCGCCTGGGAAATTGTCCATGTTTGTAATGTTGCTTTTAACCAACTTCAATAAAATAAGGTTCTGTGTTCACCCATCATGTATGAATATTGCCGATTTTCTCGAAACTACTGATACGATTTGAATAGGATTTTCTATATTGGAAATTATTTCGTTATTACAAGTTATCATTTTATAAAATACTTATTTCTTGCTTTTTGTTCGCACATCTTACTTGATTTTTGTGTTTAAGAAGACGGTTGAATTTTTTTTTTTTTAACTAACTTCTGTTTGCACATTTTTACCTCATAGTTAATATAATTTGTTTTGTACAAGGTGCAGTAGAGGTATGGTATGAATATAAATTTTGAGTGTTCAGGATTACTATTATTCATATCAACACTACAAGCTAATACACTAATAATAAGCACAAAATACAATCATACACACACACATCTTCACGCCAAATCCCTAACGGGGTAGGCAGAAAGTATCGATTGCCAAATGGCACGGTTCTAACATACTTGCCCAGGTTCTTCCCCTTTCATAACTCTCCTCATACAAACACGCCGATTTCAGAGACTCGTGAAACCTCCTTCAGACAGCACACAATCAATTTGATCATGAAATGTCAGTCTGGGTCTCCCATATCTGTTTTGGTAACATTTCATCCGTCATTCTTTCAACAAAATACAATATTTTGTTTTATTCAATAACTTGTAGCATAACTAAAGTATAACATGCACCAATGGAAACACTTGTTCAAATGTTATGTAGCTATCTTTACAAAATATATAAATGTTATGTAAAATTACATTAACATAATTTCAACGATTTAAAGTCATTTATGTCACCTTTGTTATGCTTCT
Organism: Polygonus leo; assembly: GCA_018250455.1. Lineage (NCBI taxonomy): Eukaryota > Metazoa > Arthropoda > Insecta > Lepidoptera > Hesperiidae > Polygonus > Polygonus leo. The sequence goes on along the minus strand of DWNR01002135.1, from coordinate 5,707 downwards.
ATTTGTTATATTCATCCTTGGATATCAAAAACTTTAGATTATATCATTAAAAATAATGAAAATACATTGAAGAATTCTAGGAATGATATGAAATCAATTTGATAAGGCAATTATAGTCGTAGTAAAGTATCAAAGTCTTATGCTACTAGGAATACCTGTTAAATCATCCCAGTGCGCTGATATAAGGCCAGAACAGTGTTCTTTTAATGCAGTTGCACCAATTTCATCTGCTGCAGAATAGAATTTTACACAGGTTCTGAAACAACATTAAAGTAAAAGTGAAAATCTGAATAATAGTTTGATTGTACAGGATATATGAATAAGACTGATAATAGTAAAGCAACTTATGGCGCGGAACTAAAATTGGTGTTACTTTACTAGAACACATATAATTCAACTAGGAGGTTACCACTGCCATCCTCTTAATCGTTCCTGTATGTAAGCATAATAGGCATGTTGAATGATGAATGAATGGTATAAATGTCAAAAAAATGTTGAAAGAATTTGAAGTGGGTATTTACTTATAATATTATTTTCAGATTAATAGGATTTTCAATAAAATAAATGTGTAAAAAACTGCAATTGGCCATATTAATTAAGACACCAAGCAGAGTGATGACTTCAGCAAATATGACAACTTGCTGATGAGTTAAAAACTTTGCTTTACTAAAATATTATATTTTTCAGAAATATTATACATATTCATAAATTATAGAAAGGTATTTCAAAATTTTTGATAATGCCTATTGATATTCTTCGTCAATCAATATCAGTTATCCTTAAACAGAAAAAAATATCTTAACAATGGGATGAAAAATCACTATTGTTAGAGGCTCAATTTTTAATATCTTATATGAAAGTATAAGTGTAACTTTAGAACCAGTGAGGAGCTACCTCATAAACCTTTATATAGCGAAATATAGCTATTGTTATGTTTTGGTTTAGGTGTGATTACCGTTTTAATTCCATGAGACAATCATCTTAGTGCTCAGGAGTATCAACAATGCATCTGGTCAACCTCAGCTACAATTAAATAAATTATATTCAGGGATGATCACAAAAAATAATAATAATACTCAGCAATATTTATACAAAATTCACTATAAATACCACTAGAAACATAATCTCATTAATGTCTTATAAGAAAAAGGTTTGTTATAACAGCGTCCCATCTAAATCAATAATTTATACACACCTTACTCCAACAGATGCAATTAGTGCCTGTTCACACTTTCCAACCAGTCCATACAGTTTGAAGCTTGCAGCAGACTTCATGAGTTGTAATGCAAATGCATCCCCCCGCGACAAGTCCACTACATCTGTGTATAGCCATTTGAGAAGTGCAGCTCCAACATCATCTGGTAAACTAGACCAATCTGTAATGATTGCAAAAATAACAATTTAAATATAGATAAATACTTTCTAAACCTGGCACTATAACATCAATGTGACATAAAATATAGCTTAAATAAATTTATTTTCTTTTATAGTCAACTGATTATAATTATATCTGATTATAATTACATCTGAAAGCTTACTTCTAAGCTATGTAAAGAAAGTGTAGAAATACCTAATTCTGTAAGATTTTTGAGTGCCTCTTCATTCCAGTCATCTGATCTGGCATTCAAAACAAACTTGTGTCCGGGCATGGCCTTGTTCTGCAACTTGATGCTGATGTCTGAGTAGGTTTCCCGTCCATATAGTGTAGACACAGTCATCAATAGTCTCGCTACGAAACTGGTTTCACTGAGGTCCCCTGCAGACGCTGCCACCAAAGTATACTTCCTCTCCACCTCCGCGCAGTGGCTCTGAAGCTTCCCATACTCCTCCTTCAACAGCGACAAGTGCTGCTGAAGCTTTGTCACCTCGCTGGAAGCTACACAACACATAATTATTTACAGATAGCAAACAATCAACACCGCCCACCTTTATAAACTAAATCGGCAAAAAAAGACCCTGGATAAAACTACTCACCCATGACGCGGATACGCCGACGGTGGTCTCCGCGTGATTTATATTCTTTCAATGTTTTTTATCAAAATAAAAAGAAAGTATCGGCTAATAACTTGTAAACGGAAAATGACAATCTGTGATTTTGAGTGACATACAAAATATCATACATTCACCGGTAGATAATCAAAACATGATTGATTCGAATTATATTTTATCTATCTGCTAAATTCTGACACTATTTAAGGATCATACTTATTAAAAATAAAATTAATTAATCAATACTCCTTTATATGAAAAGTTTATGGGTTAAAAAAATAACATTAAAAAAGTAATATTTCCTATTCGGCTGTATACAGTTTTTAATTGCGTGATATATAAAAAAACGCATTATGTCATCTGTCAATGTTATCATTGTTTTAGGTCATCAATGGCAGATGGCGTTGTACTGCCAAATCTATTTTTGAGATAACCTTCAAGTGATTTTGTCAAATGAATTGATAACAAGCAAGCAAGTAGATTTAGATCAGTTGTTGTATCAGTATCTAATTTAGTGTAAAGAGTTTGTACAAGTATATAAATTGTTTCGTAAAATATATATAATGAATTCCTTAAACAGAGTTTTTATTTTAAGTTCTACTTTATCGAAAAATGCGAGGTAATGTCGTGGATAAGTGTTAAAGTTTGTTGCGTTATTTTTTTATTTGGAGCTAAGTACGAAGTGTAAAGTTCGAGTGTTTTATAGGTTGATATCTTCAACGAGTTCCCGGCCGATATCTGATGATGGCTGGCTCTCGAAGTTGCTGGTGCGAAAGATAGAGCCGACGAAGGAATCTCACAGTCGGATGCTGAGCGACAAGGAAATTGTATATGCGCTGCACACGCACAACATTAGGCCGGATTCCGTGGACAAATATTTACAAAACTAGTACGTATGGGGGCATGGACGCAGGGAACTCGGTAAACAGGACGGATATGCGCTCGGCCGGCGAATAAATTGTTATGCTGTTATGCAACATTCCACAAATAGATTGTAGCTTGAACGGTTGAAAAAACTAGATGATACAAGAAAACAAGTATAACTATTTTATAGAAGCTTAATATTTTATACTTGTAAAATGGTATATTATGATGTCAAATAGTTATTATGGCTATCTTCCTAATAAGTTTCATAGTAATATTGACAATGTAATATTGTAGTTTATTTTGTAATCCACATAAATAACTTTTTACTATTGATATATTTTTACTATTGATATATTACTTAGGGAGAACATATGGTCAGAAGGGCATAAAAAGGGATCTACAAAGTTTTTACATCAACTTATGTATACAAATAAGTATTCACGTAATAACTGTAAAGATGTAATAGTATTACAACATTAACATTATCTAATGATGTAACATTACCACTGCTCATTCTTATCATGAAGTAATTATAACAACACAATGGTAAATAAAACAATCATTTAAAACTATGAAAGAGTAAAATAGCTATGGATTTCATGAAATACATTTACATAAAATCAATACAATATCATATTTTTTTAGTTACACACAGTTATGTTTTTTTCAAAAATATGTAACTTTCATCACAAAGTTTAAATAAATATCCTGTGCTTATCCTGTTGGTAAATGTTGAAACACAATTGTCGAAATAACTGTGGTTGTATATGCCTTAGTATTATTTACTAAACTAAACTAGGATTACTCAGATAAACAAATTCAACCAAACAATAGTCTTGACTTACATGGCTGCTCATTTAAATTTATGATAAAATTTTATTTCCAATATCACACACAAAACAATTTGCAAATTGTCATTTCTCACTTTTAGATCATAAATTTTTTTAATAGAGACTAATGTTTATAATATATGACACTACAAGATACACTGTATTTTGCATTTGTGATTTTAGTATAAAAAAATTACTTTTTGCAGCAAAACCTCAGTAGAATTTGTCCATTCTCGCAAAGCAGACTTGGGCTGTGAGCTGGTGGGATCATGGACGGTATCCGTGGGAGACATGGACCAGGCTTTGCATTTGTGGCGTTATGTTGGTGGCTTTGAGAAGATCGACAAAGCCAAAATATTGTTTAAAGAGAGCCCAGTGAGTATGAATATAATTATGAATATTATTTTTAGTACTTAAGCATTAAATAGGACAATGGGTGATTTAGCAGTCACCATGCTGATTTGAAATGCAGAGTTGATATCTCTGCTAGACAGTGGGTTCAATTCTCTGCTAGACAGAAAAATTGAATGATGAATTTGGATATCTGTTTTGGGTCTGGATATGTGTGTTTGTGCATTTGTTTTGTGTGTGGAGCACACTAGGAATCATTTTGTTGTGAAAGTTTTAAAGTAATTACACCTTACGAATGTAATTTCTTATTGCAACAAAATGCTTTGGTCTGTTAGTGGGTGTATGGTATCTTGGCACTCTCAAACCGGCTTAGTATAAATTGGACTTTTGACAAAATGTTAGCAACAATGTTGTACATTTCTTTGTTGTCAGGCTCAGACTTTATTTTCATATCTATATTTAGCATCATTTGTATTTACATTATTTATGACCTACTTTTTTATATGGTATCAAAGTAGCAAAGGAGCCTGCATGCCTGATAGTGAGTGGTCACTACCGCCCATGGACTTTAGTAATCATATCGCAAGTTGGTCACAGAGTCGGCAACCATGCCTCTTCGAACTGAAACACAAAAAAAATAGCTTCACGCAATATTATAAAGGTAATGATAGTACCACCTTTGTCGCGACACACGCTTTCTGCCATTAGGCAAATGTAGTATCACAATGAAAGTAGAATATTTTACTTACAGGACTACCGCGCTTTGGAAAAAGAAAGAGGTAATTTTGTTAGGTCGCGCCATCTGCAGTACCTGCTGGCCTTCAGCTTCTGGCCCAGCGGCGAACCCCGCCCGCCTAACAACATCTATGAAATACGTTCTTATAGGTAAACGTTTTATTTATAAAGTGCTACTTATAGTGATATTCTATAAATCAAATATATTACGTGTTAAATACAATAACAGTCGTTGGTTGAGAATTATTGTCTAAGTGGGCTTATAATGTGCAATTGGTTATATTTTGTAATTACACTAACGGCCGTGCTTCAAAGATATTAGAATTTTAATATATGAAACCAGTTATAACAATTTGTTATAAGAAAAAACAGGCGAATTGTGAATGCAGCAGGCCACATGTTTGGTTTCATAGACCACTTAGAATTCATCGGCAAGAAAAAATACTATATTATAGTTTAAAAATAATATATTTTGTTATAGTTTAAAGCCGGGCACAATGATCGAGTGGGGCAACAACTGGGCGCGCGGGCTGACGTACCGCCGTGCGCAGAACGAGGCGTTCGCCGGGTACTTTTCGCAGATTGGTCGTCTGTACAACGTGCATCATATTTGGTGTAAGTACATTGTATTTACTTTTCGGTTCTGAGGCGTCTTTACAATTAGAGAGATATAAAGCAATGACGCTTGCGGAAAATCATGGGCTCTCCTGAGTCGGAAGATGGAACATATATTACGAAGAATCAGGCTGCTAGATCCAGAGTAACTTAACTTTTGATTTATTTATATTTACGTAACGTTAAAAATAGTAACGTACAAAACCCCTTTAATTGTTTATCAAATAAAAACTTTTTAACTATAAATAGAACCGACTTCAAGATGAACTAAAAAGTGAGAAATAATTAATAATTTTGATATCGGTGCCAAGTGTGCCAAG
>DWNR01002134.1:0-13584 GCA_018250455.1 Polygonus leo | reverse complement strand
GCTTCACGGAGGATTATGAGGGTGGCGGTGGTACCTCCCCGGTCGAACTACATGAGTTCTACCACCTGGCAAAGTTAATTTTCTTAATACTCCCCAATTAGTCGCGCACAAAGTCATACTTAAGCTAATTTACTTTTTTTTTTGTTTCAGATGCACCGCTCACTACTGCCAGTATTAGTTCTTACGACCGTAGCACTCTCAACGAGTGACATTCTTCCAATTTTGGCAATAAAACAACTGGACTCGGAACTTGATAGCTCTGATGATCAAGGAAATGCAAATATATTGAACAATAGATTACGCAAACATGATTCAAAAGATATACTTTACAAAGTCTCGATCGGATCTCCGCATGAAGCATATACGCCATTGTTAATACCTGATAAGTCAAACATCGTATATCTCCGAGACAATAGTCAAAACGAGGATGTTGACAGTGATCATATAAATAAAAAGAATAAATATGAAGATGAAGGTTTTCGAAAAGAGCAATGGCATAACTACCCGAGGCAGCTGGATCGCCTTCAGAAATACCTGTATCGACATCATCAGTTTGATACAATTCTTAATCCCGAACCAGACGAATTGGATGATCTCGGCAACAATATTTATGAGATAGCAACGAATGAAAACAATCAACCTAGAAACAAAAACGGACAAGATATTTTAGACACCGTTGTGGCCGCTAGTCCACTCTTAATACTCAAAATACGATTAGCATACCTGAAGAACGATTTGCAAAACTCTGATCTAAATGAAAATATTGATACAGTGCCAATAGAATTAGTACCTAATAGTATTATCGATGAAAAAGATCAAGAATTAATTGATCCCATAATAAGTGCGATAAAGGTTAAGAGAGAGGGTATAAGCAATAATAAGGAAACTGACTTTTCGGGTAAGTTTGTCACAAAAACTACTATAAAATTAGAGTTATGAAATCAGCAATTTAGTTATATATAATTTGATTTTACTTTAAATACTTCATTTAACCTTATAAAAATAAAATTTATTTAAATCACTTTTTAATTAATATGGTAAACAAATGGGCTAATTTAGCTCACAACAATGATAAATACGATTACATATACGTCGTATTTTGCTCCATACGTAATTCGTTGATTGTTTTTTTTTAAGATTAATATAGTTTCTACAGCGTAAATATGCCATTTTATTCACAGATAAGACGACAAATAATAAGAAAACGGTGAAAAAGCGGATTTTTTCGCTCTGGAGTCGACTCCAGAGTCTCTCGCACAAGGGCCATGAGCTGCAGCATAGGAGGCACCTCCATGCCTTCTACGGCTTCCCTGACGACGGCAGCGGTGGCGGCGGCACCCTCACGGCGGAGACCAGAGCTTCCTTCATACGACCACCCGGCTCACCCCTACGTTGGGGATAATCGATGAATTATCGCGATACTACGTAACGCTTGTGTTTCACAGTAAATTAGTTTGATAAAGCAGAAAATTTCCGATAATCTGATAGATATTCCAATATTGTGTGAGATTATAAGGCTGGAATTCAACTATCTACAACATTTTAAGAGTTTTATCCTTTCATTGTTACTTACTATCGATCACATACCTAACTATCGATCGTAATATTACATTTTAGATCAACTTCATTTCAGTTGATCTTCATCAGTGAGGATCAGTGGATTGTCCATTCAACAACCTAAAAAGGCGTGAATAACATTAAGTACGCAAGATGTTTGAACAAAACGTAAGTCGTGAATTCGGAATGAATTATCTAGCAAAATTATAAAGTTATATTTTGTCTAGTACATACATAAAAAGGCTCTACTTCACTTCAGATTTTGAACCCACTGCTAAACGCTCATAATGAGTTTTTGTACCTATTATAAATTATGTGCAGACACAGAAAAAGAATGAAAAGTAACTTGAATGCAATGGTAGCATTTTTTGATCGAAGTAATTGAGTCAGTGCAGATGCACTATTTACCTAATATTTCTACGTATGGTACCCAACAGCTTTCTCTCTTTTTTTTTCAGTCCGGCAGTTAGTCAAAATAAAACGGACTGACGTATTAGTAAGTGCATATTCCGCTATATAAAGTATTAAAATACTCATTTAAGATAAACATTTAACTAAATTTAAAAACTAATAATAAACATATAACTCGGTAGCGCTAGATATCATAGCTTCATATTTCGGCCTTTTCCCCACTTACCTAGTAGTAATAAGTCATCGATCCTGCTTTCGTCTATGTAAAATGTATTACTCATCCATAATCCATATAATTATAGGCGACGTAGACAATAAAATTGTATTAATATAATTATGTATTCTGCTAGTTATAGTAAGACGTGATTTCGGTCGACCGACCAGATTATCGAAAATTTATGCACTATTCTAATTTTTAATGTCATAACTACAATAATGCGACCAAAGTACTGGAAGATGGAAGATCTACCTATTGATATATTTAGACACTAATGCCACATTTTGACTTACCTTTAGATAACATGTTTATAGTTTACAATAATTATTATTAGAAGATATTTTATTAACGCGCTTTATAAAACGTATAAAATATCTACTTAACTATTTACCCGATGAGATTATTGTAATCGTAGGCTCATATAAATTTCTTGTCTCTCATATCATTCCAAGATTATATAAAATACCATTAACTGAATAAAATTTAACAAAATTTAATGTACTATGTAAACTATATTAAAAAAAAAAAGAATGTCTATTAACTGAGTTTACAAGCTTATTGATACCTATACAAAGCTGATTCTGCTAGTAGCGTGGTTATGTAGTAAATAAATAAATATATTTTAGTATAAAAAAATCAGTAAACAATTTTTTGAATTGATTATTACTACAGTTTTATTTTTAAATTTTTTGTTAAATAAGTTTTAATAGAGTGTTTTTTTTTAGGTTTTTAAACTATAATTTAATTTTTACTTTTTTAACGAATTATTACGTTGTCATCTAACTGAGAATGAAACTGGCGAAAATTAAGCTCAAAGATTCCGTTACATACATTATGTATGTAACGGAATCTTTGAGCTTGAGGCAATAGAAACAGGCCAGACTAATAAAAGCGTGTTAAAAAGAGAAGGAACTGCCAGAATGTATTATGCCACAAGTAATTACTGCCATAAGGCAAAGTGTTTTTATTATTATTTACATCTAATTAAGATACTATAGAGCATACGAGTATATACCTTCTATACACCATGGACAAATAGATATAACATTAAATTTGATGATAGTAGCGTGAATGTCAATGGCGGAAAGATATCTGTAACACGAATTAAACAAGATAATTTTTGAACTCAGTTATTTTAATTGCTTTTGCTCATAACTGAATCCACATATTACAAGAAATTTTAAATTTGATCAAAAAAGAAATCTGTTGACAAAAACTTATAAAAAATAACACTACAACAATAAAAGAACGAACAATATACGAATAACTTATCATTTGGTAAGTGTAATGCTAAATTGAAATCTATCGTTCATTTAAATTATAATCATTTGAAATAGGTCTGTTTAAGTTTTGATATGTATACAAAAATATTATTAAAAAAAAAATAAAAAAAGCTTTTGAAGCACAAACTAAAAAGTGAAAAATAATCCTTAATATAAACAGAAAATAATAATGAACAAAAATACTAGTAATATAGTCATAAAAGCGTGGGTATATATACGAATACGAAATATATGGCACAGCGGCCCACGAATTTTTTACAATAATGCTAGTATTTTTTAATAATATTATTTTTTTGTTCATTATTATTATCTGTTTATATTAAGGATTTTTCACTTTTTAGTTTGATGTGCTTTAAAAGCATGTTTTTTTTTAGTTTTTTTTTTTTAAATATATTTTTCATTTTTTCATTTCGCTATATTGTTAAAAATATTTTTTTTTCAAGGAGCCTGATCAGGATAATGAGATAAACTCATGAAATTATTTACTGTCACCAATAAGAGAAGTTGATAAGTGTACAATGTTTGAATTAAATCTGACCGTTTAAAGTGGGTCAAAATCGAGTCTAAATGAGTCGGTTACATACTTAAAAACATACATGCAAATGAAGTTAATAAAAGCGTGTTAAAAATGAAGTCGGTTAATATGAAAAGGTTGTTGAGATTACTTTAAAACAACCTTTTTATGATATCTTGGTATAACCACAGTATAAGTATCTATACTTATACTGTGGTTTAATTTTACTGTTACTGTCATTACCTTTGTGCTTAAAATATGCTAACAGCTAGTCATTTGACTTAAGTATATCATAATTTAATAACTAATATGTAATCATTAAATATACATAGAAAACATGTGTTACTATAACTGACAGTGATACCTTAACATGTAATAGTGTATGATTATTCGCATAATATGTATATGTAAATAAATAAACAATGTACGTATTATATTCTGCTGCAATTTATTGTTTTTTTATTTTTATGTACACCCTACCCGTACTCTGTAGATGGTAAAAGATTATCAATCAATACACATTCCAGAAAAATCAGAGAACAAATAGGTTTTTTTACTGCTAATTTGGTACTAAAATAATCTGAATCCGAATACAATTACAAAACAATATCAGTATAAATATAAGTATATTATTATTATTTGAAATTAAAAGTTTTAATGCAGACATGCCTGGCAAAGTTCATTTCTGATATATAAGGTGTTCTTGTTTTATAAACAGAGATAACCAACAAAGATAATGTTTAAATAGAAAAGTTAAACAAGTTAAGAAATAAATTAAACATTTTATACTTATTACATTTTTTTCCACCTTTAGTTCTCTTTACCCCCATTAATGCAAACACTCATTTATACAACTAACGCCACCTATTAACATTAGCTAGAAAAGTAATAAAGTCAATGAACGGACACATACCGGTGATAGATAACACAACACGTCCAATTTTAATATACGAGTACAATACAGCATTCCAGTAAAGAGTGTGACACGACATATTTTTAGTGTTTCTTATAGTGATATTAAGAATATATTGCGCAAAAAAATAACAAATGGCTGTAAGTATTACCTGCATTTATTTAGAATGGTATTATAGTAATTTTGATTATTCCAATTTGGTTTACAACTATGACTCAACTGCTGCAATAAAACCATAAGATATATGACGAAGACAATAATAAAGATAACAGAAAAAAAACATAAATAGTTGTAAACAAACAACATAACCTATTTATCGAAAATGTTGCCCACTGCAAACATTTTATACTATTTAGTAGAATCCACAGTTAAAAAACGAGAAACGTATCATTTATTTTGTGATTGTTGAGACAATCTTAGAATTGATAAAATATTCCATCAGTATTGAAATTAATAAGAAAATTAAATAAAACAAAGATAGGTATCACAAGTATTGAAGACAATGTTATTTACTTATTTTTCTTAACATCGACATTAACCATTTCAAATAATAGGATCTGACTAAAAATTCCAACTAAATGAATATTTATATAAGCTGGAAACTGTTTAATTCAGAGACGAACTCTTAAAGTTAGACATGACAAAAATCTTTCCAAGCATCATTTGCAGTATAATTATTGTAATCACCAGAAGGAAACTCGAGCAATACTGTACGGCTTCTGGCTGTCTTCCTGTACGTGGCGCGTGCGCACAGCTCTGCACTTAAAGAAAGTGGTCTTCGAAGAACGGATGGTGGATATTGTAAAAGCGCGTGACCAGAAAACTGAGACCTACCGAGCCATCAACCCCGCACAGAAAGTGCCAGCTCTAGTTATTGGTAAGTTTTTGTAGCGCAATGATGCAAATTACGCTTCTTAATAACGAAATTATGGCAGGCGCTTAACCAATATTATTATTGATTTTCCAACTGCAGGTGGTAGAACTCATGTAGTTCAACCGGGAAGGCACCACCACCACCCTCATAATCCTCCGTGAAGCATTTTATTGTGTTTCGGTTTTGAGAAGCGTGCTTGCCGGCTGTACTTACAAACGAGGCGAACATCTTAGTCCTCAAGGGTAGTAACGCATTTGTGGTCAACCTTGGGTCAATCATTCTTGAGGATGACTACTAATGTCCATGGGCGGCAGTGACCACTTACCATCAGGTGGACTGCCTGCTCGTTTGCTACCTTTACACAGTAGAAAAGAAAAGAACTGCGTTCAGTATTAAACAGGCACATAAACTATGATTGTTATGACTATATTATTTTATTGTAATCCCCAAACTGTTTCCGCGAATAATCGCTCCGTGCTCGACAAGATATAAAGAGTTATATAATGCTATATCATTAAAGTTTCACTTATTTATTAATTGTAATAAACAAAATTTTCAATAAATAGTTTTATTTAATTTAATTTAAAATGGTTCATATTGAATTTCTAGCATTCGGAAGTGTTCTGTCTGAATCGCCCCGAAACGTTTCTGACGTTAACAATAAAAGTACGTAGTAACAAAAAAAAATCTAACTTAAAAACAATCAACACAAGACAACATTTTAGATATTTCCTCCAAGAAAACAAGTATGTAGTATGTTTATCAATTCATATAGATTGTCCATTTTCCTAGGGGAATTTATAATAAGGCCATTTCGCTCACCCAGCCACAGCGACCGCAAAGAGGGAGCGAAGTAAATGCCAAAGCTGTTGATAGAGTTACAGGCTACATCTCTTTTTAATTCTATTCCTTTATCTTTATAAGCTCAGCTAAAATTCATATTTATTCCCCTCATTGAGCATACCTTACTTAGTAAGTATATTTTGTTTAACACTACGTTACGTACGTTAACTATATTTACTTATTTGTGTATGAACACTATCCTAGTGTTATTTATTCTAGAATGTCGTATACATAATATCAACTTATAATTAATTAATAGATAATTCAATTTGTCAACAAAATAAATATAAAAAACCCAAGGAGCGTTTTTCAACTCCTTACAACTTCCATTTTGGTTAAGTTGAGATTTTCCTTAGAATTAATCGCGTCAAATATATTTATTCATACTGCATAATTCAAAGGGATACACAAACACATACACATATCCTTAGCGAAGAGGACCCCAAAACTTTCTTTACGAAACCATATATTATCAATATTATTACATACATGCGATGATGACCTACTTATTGTCATCACACAAACGAACAATAGCATGATATCCCAAGAGGTACCTAATCCCCGTAGGCGACACATAATAACTTCCCCCTGCAAAAACATTTCGCGATAAAACATGATTAAATGTACGTAGGTAGGTATCTCCGCGCAAAATGAAATTCTAATACTCCTTTGAAATTTTCATATACCACATTTCCACTTGGGGCTATGATATTGCTTATTATGCCCCAAATCTACGTTCAGACGCGATAAAAGCGCCCAATACATTTCAATATCCGTTCGATTTAAGTACAGAAAATGTAATCCTCAAGAAATTCGTTGGAAATATTTGTCATGTCCAAATCAACGGTCCCACCCAAAAAATCACAAGTTAGCTTATGGTTACCGTTCTTTTGAAATATGTATGTTTATTTAAACATATAATTTTGTAGCATCACTATTAATTAAAAACTTTAAGGATTCTTCTACGGATTTCGGTATTACTAGCATGTCTATGCTGTATTAGAATATGTATATGATATTAAAATAAATAAGTAAACAATACCAAATTGTTTTAGCAGATAATATCGAAGTTTCTGTTTACATTTGAAATATTCGGAACGCAAAACAAGCAAAACGCTTGATTGAAATAGATTTTTGTCACATTATACATTCAGCTTTTATGTAGGTAACATTTTGGCCTCATCAATTATTCAAATAGGATTGATTCATTACCAATTAAGGTTTTAGCACTTTCAAATATACACAGTTACATTGCCCAGACAAATTTCATATGTAAAAGTAATTATAAGTTAAAAAAATAATACTTTGTTTATTCATGTCACCCTTTTTTAACCGACGAAAAACACGGATGAGCTTCTCGTTATATCAAGATCCTATCCGATCTTGCTTCATGGCACACAAGGGATAGTCAGGAAAATACGAAAATACTGGACCGATTTTTACTAGTTACCCAAAATCAGGTGACAGATAGTTGTTTAATTATATACTTTAAGTAATATATATTTTTTTAATTTTTGTTACAACCGTTTATATTATTACGTTTGTTACAATAGTTTGCTTCAAGAAAATATTTGAAATTCCTTTTTATTGAATAAAATAAACTTTCTTTATGTTATGTCTGTAACTTGTATAATCTAAAATAATAGACAACTGCAATTCGGAGCAGCGCCCAATATTGGGCCATTAGTTTATGAGACCAATCAAAGCTCCACCTACTTCTTAAGCAAATGAGCCATTCAAGAGGAATATTATGATTGTTTGCAGTTCACAACACGGCCGTAATTCAGGTTACGAGCGCATTCCAATAACAACTTCGCTGATGTCACCGCTACAGTCGCATTCAGTAGTTGGTATTACTGGAATTTTTGACATGGCAAATTGTTTGTTGAACATTTTGAGTGGTAATGTTTTACATTTTCCTACGGCTTTGATTCCAGGCCTTGCATATAAAGTTCAGAGTCACACAGCATACTATTTTATTAAAATGCAGAAATTATTTTGAACAATTCTTGGTAGCGAAATCCGTAGCGAAAATAAATAAAGAACCGTAGCTTCTACAATTAACTGACCTGAAGCACTGATGTCGAATCTCCGAGCAAAATTACCTATAAAAGTTAGAGAGGTAGGATTTTCCAACTTTAGCCACTATAGTTAAGGCAAAAGTTTGGTCTGGATTAGACCGAGTCAGAAAAAGACTGCGTGAAACCTTTGCATTAAAAAAACAATTGAATATGTACTGATTGGAATGGTGCTAATCAATGAAGGTTTTTATTCATAAACTAGCTGACCCAACAAACCTTTATGCCAAAAAAAATATAATGAAATGGGGGTTGGTGGTAGAAGGGTGAATGTTTAAAGGTATTTTTTTAAAGACCAATAAAAAAATGTTTTTTTCCCAAAAATAAAATAAAAAATTGTGTGCGCCGCACTTATCACCTATCCGATCAAATTGTGAATCTAAGCCATTCTCGTGACAACTTAAAGTCACACAATAAATTTCATAAAGCCGATCCAGGCGTTTAGGAGGAGTACCATGACTATCACACGAACATGATAAATATATATAATTAATTAAATTAAATACAATTACTTAGTGCACAATTATAATAATTACATTTAAAACATCACTTTGATCGTATCAGTATATCAGTATTGATTTTACAATTATCGTGCGAGCCTCTACATTTTATAGTAATTAACTTAAATGTGTTTAGATATAATATGCTTTAGCTAGGTAAAGCATATTAATGTAGATTAATAATGGGATTATATTGCATTCACCGATCATTATCACGAGAGCTGCCACTAAATACGAAATCACTTCAACAAGAAGAGCACTTCACCCACGCACAAGATAATTCTTGTGCGTGGCGCAGCTTCATAATACTGTTAGACATACCTATATTATCAGAGTCTATATTATCACCTCATACATATACCTATATTATCAACTCATACTATTAAGTCGACACAAGTATACGTAAATCATCTTGGAGACATTTTTGTGCTTATGTGTGTTTAGATTGTGTTGTATCGAAATCAAAATCAAAATTTCGTAGTCATACTAGTTTTTGCCTTCATCCGATTCATGTTAATGATAATTCGTTCTGATATTGTATTTAAAGCTTCGTCTCTACCCTAAAATTAATTTTCCTCTATTTTTTTCTAAAGTAATGAATTACAATTTTTGATCAGTGAAGTAATACGCAAGAAAAGACTGGCAAACAGAGTGGTAGGATATGTCGCGTCTAGCGATACTTTCATTACGTTTGAAGTATTCACGTGACAGCGAGAAACGGTTCATTTAGGTTTCATTTGTTGTATGGATATACACAACTACATACGCAAAAACGTGTTTAGCTGATTTGACCATACTTAATATGTGGACAAAAGTCATTAGTGACCCTAAATTGCTACCAGATTACTCGGCCATAAAACGTTTAGTTTAAAGTGTTTTTTATAAGTCGTTGTAACTTAGACCTAATCTGTGATCGACTTAAGTAAACTTCGTCCATTTAGGGTATGTTAATCAAGGGCTACACAGACGGACCAGGGGTGGAATGCTAGTTAGTATAAGCGTACGTCATCATTTACTGGAATTTTGTTGTCCCATTTCCATTATTTCGCTTTGACGCATGGCTAGGAATATTGCATTTGGTACTTATACGACCGGCCAGCTGTTTGACGTCAGCTATTCTTGTGTTAATTGTAATGTTTCGTTCTTCATTATCGTAATTAATTTTTCATGGTAATCCATAAGTATTCTAAGACTGAGAGATAAGTAAGTAAATTCCAAATCAAGGTAGAGTTCCAAATTAATTAATTAATTAACTTCTATAAAATCTTTGTTCCTTCATTTCAATTTTATTATTTTTCTATCCGTGTATATATTTATTAATTCCTCAGTCAAATCTATTTTTAATTTTTATATTAAGCCTAGCTTTTGCTCGCGTTTCACAGTTTCACGCCAAAACTACTGAACCAATTGTAATGAAATTTGGTACACATTTAGAATGAACCTTAGAAAAGAACATAGGGTAGTTTAAATTGCCAAAAATAGGCTTCAAGGGGTTGAAATAGACGATAAAAATTTGTATGAAGTTTTGTCATCTTCAAAGATAAAAACATGAAACTTTGTATTTGGGCACTGGGTAGGGAGTAAATAAATATTTGTACTAGAGTTTTTGACATTTCGACTCAGACGATGTAAAAAAATGATTATGCAACATTTTCGATATGTCCAAATTTGCATTCTAAGAGGACATATGGACATAGAATACTTTTTATTAAAAAAATAAATAAAACACGAGCGAAGCCGCGGGTAAAAGCTAGTTGTATATACTTAGTACGCAAGTCCAGCATATCAAGGAATATAATATATGGGAACTTATTCTTATATTTAGCGTGCGTAGCAGCGTAGGTGTAGATCGTCATAACTAGCTTATGGGGTAAAAATATTTTACCTTCTTGGTAAAGTATTTTCGCCTCATAAGCCATTGTAGGTACTTAATACCAATAATATTGAATGTTACTACTTCTTCCAATCGCGCCATACAGACAGCACTATATTTCCAATGACGAATTCCTTGAATACTTTTTAAAATATGTGTTTAAAGGTAGCAAACGAGCATGCACTCCACCTGATAGTAAGTGGCCAATGCCGCCGATGAACATCAGTAATCATCCACAAGTACGATTAAGTCATAACTAAGTTTGATCACAGATGCGTTGCTACCCCTGAGGACTAGGATGTTCGCCTCATATATAAGTACAGGCAACCACGTCCCTCCAAACCGAAAAACAAGAATTGCTCCATTATAAGGGTGGCGGTGGAACCTCCCCAGACGAACTACATGAGTTCTACCACCTATCAAGTTTGTAATTGTTAATAAATAGGGCAACAATTATAAAACTACAGACGTATTGTGTTTAAAAAATTGATTAATCTATTACTTTTTCAAGACGTGGCCGACCATCAATTTTTTTAAAAGGTTTATATTAACAATGCGCGGGCGTTGATCTTCGCAATCGTATATCATTTGACTAGAGCACCAAGAACTATTAAAGTAGCCAGGTCAATAACTTCGCATTGTAGAGAATAGGCGCCACTTTATGTAAGGCTCGTTGCATACGACGCTGCACAAAAAGATT
This sequence comes from Polygonus leo, assembly GCA_018250455.1. Lineage (NCBI taxonomy): Eukaryota > Metazoa > Arthropoda > Insecta > Lepidoptera > Hesperiidae > Polygonus > Polygonus leo. The sequence goes on along the minus strand of DWNR01002134.1, from coordinate 1,821 downwards.
TAAAATAAACTGTTACTTTTTTTTACGGTTCAAAGTAGCAAAATGATCGTACGGTGTGATTAATGGCAAATGGTTACAGCCGCACAGGTACATTTACTATCAACCTTAGTACAATAGAATGGTACCTAAGATTTTTTATATAAAACGAGCACGCAATCCATCTGATGATAAGTGATCACTACCGCCAATGGATATTAGTTATTATTCTCAAGTACGATTTAATCGCATACGAGCATGAGCATATCCGGGAACCATGCCTCTAAAACCCGAAACGCAAGAGTTACTTCAAGAGAATTATGAGGGTGACGGTGGGACTTTCCCGGTCGAACGAACAAACAGACGAGACAACAGACGATAGACAACATTTTTGAGCCTAGAAGAATCCTATAATATAAATTATATCATAATATTATTTTAATATTTTTAACGTTTGCCGGGTCAGCTAGTTGTTAATATACTTCGAACGGTTGATTACTTACTTTTATAATATGATCGGATGTAAACAGCCTAAGTCATACAAAAAGCTACAAATTGGTAACTATTTGGGTCATTGAATCATGTGCGGGGCTTAGAAAGGAGACTGCATTTGATTTTTTCTGTAACTGATGGCTCACTAGATTCACCGTAAATTATGTATCGAAAGTATTTTTACTACTACATGGTATTTATTTGCTAATACAAAACAATATGAACCTAATTTATTTAATTACATATGTACCTATAAATACATGAAATATGTATAGGTAAGTACATGTAAGATATCTACATATATTCATTCTTTAAAAATATGTATTTTTGGTTGGATCTAAGTACCTACCTAGTTATGAATTTATCTTAAAAACCTTAAAAGAAATCCTGTTCCGCAAACAAAGAACTACCAGATACGAAGATGGAAAGAGAAGTAGAACATAGAACTCACACATTTACTAGAATACATACACTTAGGACACTTTCATTCCTTTCAGTAACAGGGCATAAATTCTATTATTAAAGTCATGATTTGATTTAAATAGATGGAGAAACTATAGTGGAGTCAATGGCCATCCTACAATACTTGGAAGACACTCGTCCCGAACCGTCTTTGATGCCGAAAACTCCAATTCTACGAGCCCGCATGAGGGAAATATGTGAGGTATGAAGTACGTTAAATTCTATGTACCTTGTCTGTTAAATAAGAAAAAGTATGTACGACAATTTTACCTATACAAGAAAAAAAACAGTGAATGTAAAATTATCCATTTATCACTCATAATTATTAGAATTTGTTGAATGGTCATTTCTAAATCTGAAATCATTTACAAATGCCTTTAAATATAACGTTTGATATGTGTTTCATATTCCACGAACTAAAAGTTAGACAACAAAAAGATAAGGTCTGGTATTCACGGAGGCGTAGCTTCATGAACGCTTCAAAATATCCCAGACAGTTTGTGCAGTCTAGCGTTCTAATTTGTCCACACAATATATAGCAACCGTCCTATCTGCCATTTCTGCGAAAATGAACAATACTCTTTCAAATTAAATTTTTTCAAATTCATACATTCTTTATTGTGGAACATAGGTAAAATAAGTACAGTTGTTGAGTCATTACAATATTACAAAACGCTATGTCCTACCTAATATAGGTGTACAATAATTAATAATATGAAATTATATATAGGTAATTAAAAAAAAATAGGGCGTTTAGGTTAATAGGCGTGTTTGTATGAGGAGAGTTATGAAAGTGGAAGAAGCTAGGCAAGTATGAACCGTGCCATTTGGCACTCGATACTCTCTGCCTACCCCGTTAGGGATTTGGCGTGAAGATATGTATGTATGTAT
>DWNR01002133.1:0-13584 GCA_018250455.1 Polygonus leo | reverse complement strand
AAGTATAGCCGGCAACCACGCCTCTCCATACCGAAACACAATAAATTGCTTCACGGAGGATTATGAGGGTGGCGGAAGTCTTATTAAAAGGTCCAGGTCTTAGTAAAACTAAGGTCTTAGGTCTTAGTATAACTGCCAATCTTTGTATACGAAACCCGAAAATAAATAACTCCTATAGAACGCGCGTAAATTGTTCAAAGGCAGAGGATAATACGTATCTTAAGTGGCTCTTTCTTAAGGTCCTTCTCCTCGACTGCCTTACATCTGAAGTCAACGACCGATCCAAGAAATTACCTATTGAAAGTAACCTACCTTTTGAAAGTTAGTCTATCTTTTCCACTGACATTCGAGATTTAAAAAAATACTTATAAAATTGTAAGAACTTTTTTTATAAAGTTTACCTCAGCGTGTTTATGTGTAAGTTATCTGACTATACATACTTTGAACGTACCGCAAACTCTTATTATGATGGTTCCGTCGAGACCATTTGTGTACGGATCCCTAAAATCATTAAAACCTACTAAACACGTAATTTTGCCAGGTGGCTGAACTCATGTAGTTCGACCGGGGAGGTATTGACCTGTGGTTGCCGGCTATCTTAAACGCAAGACGAACATCTTAGTCCTCAAGGGTAGCAACGCATCTGTGGTAAACTTCGAGTACGATTTAATTGTACTCGGGGATAATCATTAATGTGCATGGACGGTAATGACCACTTACCATCAGGTGGACTGCATGCTCGTTTGCTATCTTAAGACAATAAAAAATGTATTCAAAGCCAGTCGATTATACGCATCTTAAGTATCTGTTTCTAAAGGTCCTTCTCCTCGACTGACCTACATCTGAAGTCAATGACCGATCCAGTGAAATTACTTGTGAACATCTTATTGAGAGGCTGAGTTACTTAGGTACTTACTTTATCGTTTTACTTGAGTTTCGAGATTTTTCAAGAAATACTTATAAAATTGTAAGATTTATTTTTCTTAAAAATATTAGAGACCCATAAAAAACATTTTTATCAACCTATAGTGTACTCTCACTGCTGGGAGCCGGTCCTTCTCAAAAGAAGAGGATTATGTCAACCACACTATCCAATTGTGAATTGGTAGACTTTAAACTTTCTTGAGATTTTATTTTTATCTCTCAGTCCTTTATTTTCCGTATTTCAGATGCATCACCGTAAAGCATGTAATTTTCTCATAAGCAGGGACGTAACCTTAAAAATCTATTGTTGCAACAGCACCATTGGGTTCCATAATGCCGCATTTTAAAAATTAACATTCGGGTTAAACATTACTTTATCTATCATACTGCCACTGCCACCATCTTTTTCTGACATAAACTATCGAGACTGAAGCGAAATACGAGTATCACTCAGAATGAGGTAGTCCCAATTGGGATACATTAGTGCCTTCACTTTTCAAGTGTTAGTAACATTTTTTCTGTTTGTTATTTTATTGGCATATTGCTAATTATTCAACAACACCACAATTCAGCGAATCTTTAACAAAAACCCACATTGTAATGCAAAAACTAATATTACTAGTGGTTTTGTAAACTGTAAACGAAGCAAAAACAGTTAAATCTAAAACAATGGACACATATTGCGAAATGTTTTGCATCCAAAAACGTGTTGTAACAGTATTTATTATTCCAGTGGTTGTTATTTTAAATAACTGATTCGCACAAAGCAAATTGTGAATTTTAAGCAATTTCAATTAAAAGATTATGATTGTTCGAGAGTCGGTACTGATATCATAGCCCAAGAGCTCATGACACATTTAGAGAAGGTGTTTTGCCCACGTTGAAATAATAAAAAAATAAAACTATAACTACGGGAGGTATGAGCTCTTGGGCTATCACTATACACACGTACAAAAAATTAAGAAAAATATAATGCTTCTTTTAAAACTCTTACACTATGGTTGTATAGAAGAAACAGCTAGATGCTGTAAATATTGGCTTATTTGTAATTTTTTTTATGATGGTAAGTGGCCGCTAACGCCCATGGACATCAGTAATCATCCCAAATACAATTAAATCATACCTTTGTTAGATAAGATACGTTGCTATCCCTGAGGACTAAGATGTTGATCTCGTGTGTAAGTGTAGCTGGCAACCACGCCTCGCCAAACCGAAACATAATAATTGCTTCACGGAGGATTATAAGGTTGGCGGTGGCACCTCCCCGTTCGAATTACGCAAATTCTACCACGAGATAATAATCATTATTTGGTATTTCACGCGCTCTTACACAAGCAAAACTTCTTATCTTACTTATAATAAATTTAAATAGCAAACGAGCAAGAGTCAGATAATTGGTGTCTTCTCCCCAGCTAATTGGCCTAGCGTTAGCTTGAAGGAAACTCCTTAGATGCAGGATCTACTTGTGGATTCAGTAGACGGGAATAATTGAAAATTCAACAGGAATCTCAAACATACGCAAACGGGAACCCCTGGTAGACTCTTACGACAGATACTCAGATAAATGGATTTTCGCGATATGTAAATATGCATGTAAAATTTTGCATAGATCATTTTAAAGGTTTATGTAAAATACAAAGTAATAAAAATCAGTTAAAAGTAATAAAAATCTTTGATAATGTTTTGTACCCAAAGGGTGCCTACTGGATCCGACTACAATGCTTTGTTGTCTGTCCGTCTGTCTGTTACAGAGCTATATCTTTTGAAGGGTAATTAGTAGTCTTGAATTTTTTACAGTATTTGTGTTACCATGACCGCTACAACATCGAATAATTAAAAAAAGATATTTATAAAATGCCATCTACTTTCTTATCTAATAATTCATATCTTTTCTATCTTCTTGCATGCAACAAGCATGCAGTCCACCTGATGTCACTGCCGCACATGGACATTCGCGTTAATGTATAGCCGGCAACCACGCCTCTCCAAACCGATCACAATTAATTCTACCACCTGGCGAAATGTATCGAATATTAATGTAGTCGGTTTGAAACCATTCTTCACCTACTCGCACCGATTACTTTATTAAAAAGACTACTATTCTCGTTAAAAACTACCTATTATGACTGTATAAACTGCACGCTCGTTTGCAAACTAGTAGTAGAAAAACTATATTTAAAGTTGCAGACAGGGTAGTTGGTACTTTTACTCAGTGTTTGCAGCTAATTAGACTGACGTCGGGTTTTCAGTGAGATGTACTTTGCATCCAGTAGACGGGATAATTTTATAGAATCAGCTTGAAATTAACTTAAGCTGGCGCAGACAGACTAGCAGGCTGAGTTTGTTTTTGTAATGTAAGCAATTTTACATTACTGCTGGTCATATTCGTAAATAAAATCAAATTATACTTAAGTCAACAACCGAGTGAGGTCTCTAAAGCTTACGAATAATTCATTGTCCTGTTGTCCGTCCATCTGTTTTGGAACGAAGTTCCTTATCGCGCGGTACGTTGGATAAGGGGGCTTTTGCTTTAGTGCGTAGCGCTCGGATAGGGGGCAGGGCGAGTATAGGATTCGACTTATGCGTTGTCTCTCCCTCTCTCTCTCTCTCCCTCTCTCTCTCTCCCTCTCTCTCTCTCTCGACAGTGACAAAACATGCGAGCGCGCGTCTGCTGTGTATGCGAACATTGTTTTTTCGTTTTCGTGTGTATGTAAAACGAAAGGAACTTCGTTCCAATCGAGTGTCCCACATGTGACACCTCAGACTTGAATAGGTTTCTTTACAAAAAATGTGTTACTATGGCCGCTACAACCAAATATAGATACTTAATCCAAAAAAAAGATGTTTATTAAACTATTTCACTATATATGTATAACAATATATGTTCGTTTGCATCATTAAAATAGCAGTAGAAAAACTAACTTAAAGTTGCAGACAGGGCAGTTACAATTTTCACTCAGTGTTTGCAGCTAATTAGACTAATTTTATAGAATCAGCTTGAAATTAGCTTAAGCTGGCGCAGACAGACTAGTTCCGGCTTAGTTTGTTTTGTAATGTAAACGAACTCAATTTTAGTTAACCCATGGCCATAAATGGAATCAAATTATATTAAATTCAATCCCGGGTCCCGGGATTCGAACCTGGGACCCGTTGCGCGTCAAACCGGCATGGTGACCGTTGCGCCACTCAGGTTATCAATACTATCTTGTACGAGTATATTTGTTTTCAATAATAAACCTGAATATTTTAGTTTTGATTTTGCCATATTAATTACCATCACCAATAAACTATCCTTCCATGCTCATTTCCTGTACGATGTAGTTAAAACGTCTGCCAGGCTAATATTTCTCGTATTTATAAAATTAAATTAAAAGTAGGCAGAAAAAGTGTATCCAAAAATTTAAGTACATACCTACATGATGTATGCAAACGGGGTCGTATACCGCTCATTTAGTAAATTGACACGTGTTCTGTATAACTTGAATTGTGATGATGCTTAACAAGGCAATATAAAACAAACGTCTAGCTTGGAGTTCGTCCAACAAACATGCACTGAGTTAACTTATGTAGGCGCGAAAAGAGCTCTCCTCCAAAGCCGGCGATGCATTGGCGGTCCCTCTGGTGCTGCAAGTAATAGGCGACGGTGACTACTCACTATCAGGTTGCCCGTCTGCCTTATCGCTAGACTTAGATATAAAAAAGAAAAAAAGTTTAGTATTCAGTATTATCTGTTATTAGTAGCTTCCCATCAAACTTCAGAAATTATGTGTGTTTTAATCATTGATACGACTCAGGTGGTCTTCATTCTTGTATGCTATTTTTAAGTAATCAAAAAATCCAAATAGCATACGAAGGAATATTTACCAACGACGTCATATATTCCACGTTAGATTATTTACTAAAAACATGTTGTAAAGAAGAAAAAAAACTTTATAACCCCTAATATTTTTAAAAGTAGCTTTATATTTTTTTGTGAGTTATAACTATACATATTTTGTGAAAAGTTTAAATCTTAATCTATTACGGGAACCCCCTATATTTATAACTATTTGTTATAAACTTACCTACATTAAAATGAACTTAAAAACATACCTACGTAAAGTTCTTTGTATGAAAACGGGGTCGTCTACCGTTATTTACAAAATTGTCACGATTTCTGTATAACTTCAATTGTGCTGGCGCTTAAAAACACAATATAAAACAAATGTCTGGTTTGGAGTTCGTCCAACAGACATGCACTGAGTTAATTTATGTAATTTAGTATTCAGACAGCTTCACATCAAACTTCAGAAAATATGTGTGTTTTTTTCTCTTCGATCCAACCTTTAGGTTGTTCTTGTTATTTTAGGGAACATGGTAATACAAATTCAATATTAATAAACATAACTAAAATGTTCTACATTAAAAATGACTCAAAAAATGGCTACTTAAAGTTCTTTTTATGAAAACGGGGTCATATGTCGTCATTTGCAAAATTGTCACGTTTTCTGTATAACTTCAATTGTGCTGGCGCTTAAGAACACAATATAAAACAAATGTCTGGTTTGGAGTTCGTCCAACAGCCATGCATTGAGTTTATTAATTTTTACAATCATTCTTCTTTACACTATGTGAAGAAAAAAACTTTATAAAAAATATTTTTAAAGTAACACACACACACACATCTTCACGCCAAATCCCTAACGGGGTAGGCAGAGTATTGAGTGCCAAATGGCATGGTTCTGACATACTTGCCTAGCTTCTAAAGTCATTAATTTAAATTAGTAGTCATTAATTTTTTTTAGTTTTTAAAGTCATTAATTATAATATGTTATTTGTGAGCTATAACAAAAAATATTTAATGAAAATTTTAATATTAAACTTATTGTGGGGATCGTTTTGCGGGGACCCCCTATATTTATAACTTTTTAATATTTCGAGTATTTGCCATGTTCGGGCACATAGTAACACAAATTGAATATTATAAATCAAAATAAAAATGTTTAAAAAATTTGGTCCCTGTTAAATATATTTGTATATCTTAGATATATTTGTACATCTATTCGTATAAAAACAGGGTGGTACGCTATCATTTGCAAAAATGTCACGTTTTCCTTATAACTTCAATTGTACTGGCGCTTAAGAACACAGTATAAAACAAATGTCTGGTTTGGAGTTCGTCCAACAGACATGCACTGAGTTAACTTATATAGTTTAGTATTCAGACAGCTTAGTAGTCTTTATATTAAAATCAAATCAGAGTTTTTTTTTATTAAATGAAACATTAAAAACCAGTGAATCTCTATCGCTTTAAAACTCGTATAGCTAAAAATGTACAGACGATCTGCGAAAAATACATCCATTACAAAGTGTCAATAGTTTTTCTAATCATCTATCTCCAATCGACGGGATAAAACCCGCTTTTGTTTTATCGTATCGACGGTACAAATTCATTGATAAAATCAAAATGTAGTTTAACATTTATTTAAAATCTAGCAGACACATATACCTGATCTAAATAAATTGGAATTTTGGAAGGATTCCATTAAAAGCAATTCCATTTGAGCCTGATGCAGTGTGCCAACTGCAGCGGTCGATAATTCTCCTCTTGTCAATACACGGAGTTTTAAAGGAAATCCTTGGATATTCAAATTATCCAATACATCGTCATGTAATATTGGCATAGAGTAACTTATTTTTTACCGCAGAATTTCGCGTTTTTCTTGTCTACATATTTTAATTTTTTTATTTTATTAGTAAAGATAAATGATTAAAAAGTCGTTTTTCGCAGGCAAGCCAAAATAAGTGAAGTAAGTACGAAGTTTCTATAGTTTTTCTAATTATCTGTCGCTAACCTATACCATACCGCATACTCTCTAAAGTTGTTTCAAAATCAATTTGTTGTACAAATTTATCTACAAACGAATAAGAACATATTCCTGATCCAAATAAATTGGAATTTGGAAGGATTCCACTGAGAGCTATTCCAATTGAGCCTGATGCAGTGTGCCAACTGCAGCGGTCGATATTCCCTCCTCTTGCCAATAGACGAAGTTTTCCTTTAAAGCCTCGGAGAGCCAATACGTTATTATGTAATACTGGCATGGAGCAACCTAATTTTTTGTTCTTGTTTTTCTAATCGTATTAAGGTAGCAAACGACAATGCAATCATCTGGTGGTAAGTGGTAACTTGTAATCCACACCAAATATGAGTGAATCGTACCTCGAAAAGTATCGAAGTAGAAAGAACGATATTCGATTTTTTTGAAACGGCTAAACCTAGACGTTTCTCTGAATTTAAAGTAAATCTTTTATAAAGTCGACTACCTGAAAACATGCACAGACGAATCTCCGCATTTTTCAAAGTCTGTAAAAATACATCTATTACAAAGTTCCAATACATTTTCCAATTATCTATTTCCAATCGACGGGATAAACCCGCTCCTGTATTATGGTTACAAATTCATTTATAAACTTAAATTGTATTTTCACATTTATTTATAAACTAGCAAAACATATTACTGATCCAAATAAATTGGAATTTTGGAAGGATTCCATTAAAAGCAATTCAATTTGAGCCTGATGCAGTGTGCTAACTGCAGCGGTCGATAATCCAGCCCCTTGCCAATACACGAAGTTTTAAAGCAAATCCTCGGAGAGCCAATACATCCTTACGTAATATTGGCATGGAACAACCTAATTTTTTACCGCAGTTCTCGTTTTTTTCCTGTCATATAAAGGTAGTAAACGAGCAATGGTAAGTGGTAACTTGTAATCCAAACCAAATATGAGTGAATTGCACTTCTAAAAGGATCGAAGTAGAAAAAACGATTTTCGTTTTTTTAAACGGCTAATATCTAGACGTTTCTCTGAATGAATAGAAAATCTTTTTGAAGTCGACTACCTGAATACATGTAGACGAATCTCCGCATTTTTCGAAGTCTATAAAAATACATCTATTACCAAGTTCCAATACATTTTCCAATAATCTATTTCCAATCCACGGGATAAACCCGCTCTTGTATTATGGTTACAAATTTAATTATAAACTAGCAAAACATATTCCTGATCCAAATAAAATGAAATTTTGGACAGATTCCATTAAAAGCAATTCCATTTGAGCCTGATGCAGTGTGCTAACTGCAGCGGTCGATAATCCAGCCCCTTGCCAATACACGAAGTTTTAAAGGAAATCCTCGGAGAGCCAATACGTCCTTATGTAATACTGGCATGGCGTAACCTAATTTTTTACCGCAGTTCACGTTTTTTCTTCTCGTATTAAGGTAGCATACGTGTTACAGCCACGTATGCTACGTAGTAGTGTAGTAGTAATCAATACCAAACATGATTATATCGTCCCTGAAGCTAATGAAGCATTCGTTGCTATTTGTAATGATCAAGATGATCGCCTTTGTGAATACTACGCCTACGGCAACTCCGCCTCTGGAAAACCATAACACAAAAATTGTTTCAAGGAGGATTAAGAGGTTGGCGGTGGTACCTCGCCCGTCAAACTACATAGGTACATAGTTCTACACTAACAAAGCTTCACGACCTTATGTCTTAAATGTATATCTTGCCCTGATAAATTATGGTTGACAATTATTTTTTACTGGACAGAGTTTATCGCCAAAGGAAATGACAATACATATAAAGTTGGAAGAACGTCAATGATGTCAAGATAGAGAATATTCCAGGTTAAGACGCGCTTCTGGTACTTAAACAAAAAAAATGCGTTTAATTTGAAAAGAAAATTACAAAAAACTAAGGATGTGACATAATACAGGAAATAATATTCGACCAACTTCAAAATTCCATCTTTGAACTCGATGTGTAAAGACAGTAAGTTTAATATCACGAATCCAATTTCAAATGCAAATATTTTTGCAGAAACTGATTTCTAGGACCTATTTAAGCACTGCATCAGTTTGTCTGCAGTAACCCAGACGCTGTTACGTAATCCTTGGCAATAAACGTACTAAGACTGGCTTTAAAATATGAGTTGACTTATTTTATTAAAATAAGGAATACACGGTTGGTACTTACTGCGCTCGAGATTTTTTAACTTTTTGGTATTCTAAAACATTTTTGTACCACGAGTGAGCAAGGGGTTTGGGAATAGAAATGATTTTTTACCATAATATACTTCATACTTCATTCAGAATGAACACTATTATATTGTTATTTAAGTTAGCTCAGTCGTGTATGATTAAGTGTTGCATTCCATTTGTGAACCAAATTATAAAATAAAAAAATAAAAAATAAAATATACGAGTACCTATATACTTGGCAATCATATAAATGGTGAACAGATACATATCTGTTCATACGATGGAATATATATTCCATCTGGTAAGTAGTGTTTGTTTAATAGAGGCTGATTACAGCTGCGCATAGGTCCATGCCCAGTCCAGGGTGATAGGATTTAGGTGGTTTGACCAGGGAGGTACCACCGCCACCCTCATAATCCTCCGTGAAGAAATTCTAGTATTTCAGTTTGGAGAGACGTGGTTGCCGGCTATAAGTACTTATACCCGAGGCGAACATCTTTATACTCAGGGGTAGCAATGCATCTGTGATCAAACTTAGGTATGATTCAATCGTACTTGAGGATGATTACTGATATCTTTGAGCGACAGGGACATCTGTAATCAAACTTAGGTGATTCAATCGTACTTGAAGATGTTTACTGTGATGTCTTTGGGCGACAGTGACCACTTACCATCAGGTGCACTGCATGCTCATTTAATGCCTTAAGACGATAAAAATACAGGCATTGAGTAATGGAATTTCCATTTTAAGATTTTCAGAAGAGCAAAGTAGTTATGGTTCGCCTGAGGACAGGTCAAGAAGTTTGTCAGTATCACCTTTGAGTGACCGTCGTTATAAAAGAAATCTTAAATTAATGGACTACTCCTAAAATGTACAAATAATAATTTAATGGCACTTAAATTATCTCAAAGGAATCATTTGCGTCTATTATTCTTAACAAAAACATAATAACGTTTATTTTACAAGAGGATGCCTGTTAAAATAACGAATGTTGTTTACGAAATAGGTCGTCATCAGGAAATTAGACCGCGTTTGCACATCGAAATGTTTATCGTAATATCTCGAGATTTTATCGATGAAGGGAGAAGATTCGTGAAATATTTTATTTTTGTAATAACAAGTGATTTGTGGAAGTATTTATACCCTTGGCATTTTTATGTATATATTAAATATACATGAACTATCCATCTGAGTCTGTCTGATACGTCGACTGTCACGCCTGGCATTTGTGACAAATCTCAAAGAAAATTTTACAAAGTGTCTGATAATATCATCTTATATTTCTTTTCATAGTAGTAATAAGCGGCAGCCCTATAAATTGTCTGGGCAGTTAGTTTTTTGGTTTTATGAATGTGAATGTGTATTTGCTGTTGGCCCTATTGGCCTTTTCAGCTTCACCGAGCGTTTAAGGCAAGTCAACTAAGGGCTCAGCCGAGAAAGAAGACCTGGGCTAGAAGTGGAGGGATGGGCTCATACGTCGGCTATTGTCGATATGGGTCCATCCGCCTTCAGTGGGACTTGAAATGGCCCAAACTATCTCATTATAACAGCAGATTTGCGGCTTATCTAAGGGCACCTCCTGTGAGGTTCGGACCTCGGCTTAGACAAGCGGCGGAACTGGCAAAAGGGAACTACTATCCGGGCAGTTAGTAATTGCTAGTATGCACTTGGCACTTGGCAACCATACCTTTATATTCGAAACAAAAACTAATAACAAGCAACTGTTGAACAATGGATTTACCCAGGGTAGTACTGATAACTGATTTTACCGACAAACTACAGATTAGAAATTCATTATATCGCTTCTGTCGCGTTTTATAATACCTTAATATTATTTCTTCCGAGTTGTTTTTTATTATAAAATAATAAATGTTGTTTACGAAATATGCCGTCATCAGGAAATTACGTCACGTTTGCACGTCAAATTATTTATCGTAATATCTAGAGATTTTATCGATGAGGGGAGAAGATTCGTGAAATGTAGGAAAGTATGAGGATAAATATTTTATTTGCGTGGCAAGTGATTTATATACACGTGGAATATTTATATAATAGTAATAGCAAGTTATACATGGGCTATCCATTTGATGCTACGTCAACAAGGTAGCGCTTGGCATGTGTGATAAATCTCAAACCAAATTTTACAAAAGAAATGATGATATAAATTAAATTTTACTTTTTATAATGGTTATAGGCGGTTGATATTAAATTTTTCAGGAATAATATAAAGTAGATCAAAAATAATTATATATTACTTTTAATTCTATGCGTAGTTAGTAGTTGCTAGTTTATGTTAATGTTAATAAAATTTAATCAGAAGCTTGCTCCTCTTAATAAATGATGTGGCTGCTTTTTGTATAAATATAATTGGCAATTACACATTTATCATCGAAATATAAACTGCTCGTAAGCAACTGCTGAACAGCGGATATGTAGCTGAGGTTGCTGATAGCAGAGAATCGTTTACAGATTCTACCGAGTGACGACTGATTGAATACTCATTGTATTGTTTCTGTTAGCGATTTTATAATACAATATTTTATGTTTCAAGTGAGAGCGATTATAAAATAACAAATGTTGTTTACGAAATATGCCGTCATCAGGAAATTAGATCACGTTAGCACATCGAAATATTCATCGTAATATCCTGAGACTAGCTATTTTTATAATACGATATTTTCTGTTCCAAGTGAGAGCGATTATAAAATAACAAATGTTGTTTACGAATCCGTCAAAAATATGCCGTCATCAGGAAATTAGATCACGTTTGCACATCGAAATATTTATCGTAATATCTCGAGATTTTATCGATGAGGGGAGAAGATTCGTGAAATGTCGGAAAATGTGATGGTAAATATTTTATTTTCGTAGCAAGATTTGTCGGAGTGTTTGTACATCAACTTAGTTGCTCGTTGTATGCACACATTTTTTTCTTCAGGAATCAAATTTAATTTACTGGTTCAGATTGCAGTCAAACATCATTGATTTCTTACCGACCCACAACTTAGTCTTAGGAGGAGAAGGATTTAGGTCAGGGGTCGGCAACCTGCGGCTCGCGAGCCACATGCAGCTCTTTGGATGTGATACATTCCAGGGGGCATGGCTACCGCCGTATGATATGGGGCCCAGGGACCAGGGCAAAATGAAAATTGCAAGTTTTCTAAAAAAAAACGGTCAAAAAATTTCAATACGGGGCCCATCTAAGGCGTGCTACGCCACTAACGGATTATTCATTTTATTTTCTACGTAGGTGGAAAAATTTATATGGCTCTTTAAAACTTTGAAATTTTGTAAACTGTAATTTTTAACTCTTCTTCTTGTTTTGTAATTTTTAACTCTTCCGACTGAAAATGTTGCCGACCCCTGATTTGCGTCTTAGACCACCATGTCAGTCAGATGATCAGATCAGAGTCAGCATGACTTCACACACTTTATTTTCTAGTATCTTACAATGTTTTTTCATCGTAATGCAAGTGATAATGAATTTTTAACGGGTATTTTAACGGTATGGGATTCCCGCATCGGGACTATTATACTGGAGTCCACTACGCTGCCACTGTTTTCAATCAATATCACAAAGGAGTAATTTGAACAGATGCCTTCGAGAACCACCACCGCCACTCTCATAGCCCTCCGTGAAGCAATTCTGGCGTTTCGGTTTGGAGAGGCGTTGTTATTTTTGTCCTCAGAGGTAGCAACGCCTCAGTGGTTGACCTCAGGATCGATTTAATGGTAATTGGGAATTGGGAATGGGTAATGTCAATGGGTGGCAGTGACCACTTACCATTAAGTGTCATGTTCGTTTAATACCTTTTTACAATAAAAAAACAATCTAATTTTCACTTTCTATCCCACTTATCGTCGTTTGATTTCTATCACTTAATTTATTTATCCCTCCATTTCTTATTGCCCCCAATCTCCATAAATATCACATAAACCCTTGCTTACAAGAACCCGATGGCGACGGATTAAGTTAAACGATTGTCTGAATTAGTAAACAGGGTTCTGTTCTATCTGCCTTATATAAAATTTATGGAGCGAAAAAGGAGGTAGCATAGGTAATTGTTTCACTATAGTATCGGCGATGTATTGGCGAATCTTCCAAAAATAATCGTAGGCGATATTTTGCGTCAGATGTCCCGAAGAAGTAGAAGAGAAATCTCTTTGATTTAATTTATTTGGTTAGTTGCTAAGATTTCATTTTTAAATATGTAATTTATTTATAGCTGACATTAGCGACGCGTAGCAGTTGTTTTTATTATAGCCTAGTGTTTGACCGCGACCTCACCTAGAAAAAAGTAATGATTGCGGTTTAAGAAGTTGCATTCTTGCCAAGATAAAGCATATTTACTTTGAAAGCTAAAATGTTGTATGTAGGTATGTATGAGTAATATGTATCTTAATTATGACAAAATAATTAAATAAATGTATTGATACAATACATTAAGTTTCAATTACATCACATGCCAGACAGAAAATTGTGGTGGAACTTTTCAACAACGACTAAATTCGTTGAATTCGAGGTCATTTAGTTTATCAAAACGACACAACATATAGCCGACTTTCAATATCTTGAAATATTTTGTCTTTTTACCATACACATAATTTAAATGTTGGAGTAAACGAGTT
>DWNR01002132.1:0-13585 GCA_018250455.1 Polygonus leo | reverse complement strand
AAATTACACAGAACAGTTCTGGTTAAGTGAGCCCCACTTCTCATCGGTGACCACCAAATCAGCCTGTAAATGGTCAGCGGATCGTCTTGCAACTTCACAATCGTCATATACATAGTATTAAAAAATGAATGGGCATGGACAGGTGTTGCCTGTTTGATGATGTTTTAAATAATGTCGACTATAGTGTCTAAAAACCTTGATAATAGCGCCCCCTGTCGGTTCCAAACATAGCATAGGTTTGGACTTGACAGATTATCTTTTAACAACCTTTAAGTTGGACCAAGTTACACTTATGAGCAAACATGAAAATCGGTTCAAATGAAAGTAACTCCAAGGAGCATATAGTAAAGCTATTAACAAATTACACAGAACAGTTCTCGTTAAGTGAGCCCCATTGCTCATCGGTGACCACACAATCAGCCTGTAAATGGTCAGCGGATCGGCTCGAAAGCTCACGATCGTCAGATATATGGCGCGCTCGCCAAATAAATCACTTCCTACTTGCAGTACTGAGATGTAATATACGCATTTTGAAACTAAAATCTATTTTATGTTCATAGGAAGTGTAAAGTATTTAAATTTAAAAACTAATGGCGATAGAATATGACGAAAAAATAACGTCAGCTGCCGTGCCGATTTTTTTTATTACACGATTCTTTTCTGCTTCGGTTTTCCCAATTTCCTACTCTGGATATCCTCAGTGCCGCTTATACATAATATAAAACCTATACAGATATTATTTGTAAATGACCTTAAATAGAGAGACCTTTCTGAGGTCCACCAGAGACTACAGTGGACTACTTTGAATAATATAATATAACTTTAATAATCATTGAGAATAGTAAAATTTAACACGGCTGTTACAATTGTTTTAAGCCGTTTAACTCTTTGCATAAACATATTTCTGTCGAAATGGTATAAAATACAGATGCAAATATGTACCTGATTCTACAACTTAGTTGTCAAAATTCGCAACACGAACACGTTCTACTCTTATAGTAGAAATCCATCAAAAAATAACGCTAGATTTATGTCGTCATAAATATAAGGATTACATCAAGGAAGAGCCAAGTTCTCAATCTAACAACGAACATCAGCGCACCCTCCTATTAATCGAGATTAGCAGATAACCAGTGATTAGAGGCCATCTCGCGTCCGCTAATGAGTCCTAAATGAACAACGTATGATCACGACAATCAGGGAACAGTTACTTTAATTTAATAACTGGGCTGCGGGCCCCTGAACGAGATTGAACGGGCGCGCTATGACCGCCCGATTGTTGCCAGTTTCTCCCGCGGTTGGAAAATTCCCGATTAGAAATCGTTTATAAGTTTATTAAACAACAAAATTCAGGAAAAATGGTCTATGCTGTTTCATTTTCATCATTTTAAACGGCAGCTACTATATCAATGTTCCCGCCTATCCTATTTATTTGTACAATCTGTCTGCTTGTCTCTATCCGCGTTTGTTTGTGTGTCCCTTTATCTGTTTCTCCATATATTCTTTCTGTCCTACCTGTCCGTGTCTAACAATCAATCCGTCTAACCACATTTCAAAACTGTTTCAAAGAGGATTCTATTCAACCAGCACACAATAGTAAAATGAAATTAAAGAATAAATCAATATATGGGATTTATAGCTTAATAACTCATTGGTGTACATTTTCCAAATTAAGATGTTGCCTAACGTTACTTAGGGTCAGTAGTTCGTCCATATAAAACTGGCAACACCGAACGTGACTCGCTATCCATTAAAACGCCGGCCTCAGCGGAACTATGTGTAACATATGATTAGCTGGTCCATACACCGTGCCTTTAGCATCGGGTTCTAGGTACCAGCCCACCTGAGATGCTTCCAACAACCACTTTACCTATTATGTGCTTAGTGCTTTGTTACAAGCAAAAACTTGAGCAGACACGCGTTTTTGTTTGTTAAGTGTAACCCGAGCTCTTGTAATTCGTTGATTTGTAGCATCGCCATTATCATTGCTTTTTGTTTGAAGGTATTGTTTATGCCTAAGAAAATAACAGGTTTGTGTAAATATATTGAGTAACTTCTTAGCTGAATACGCAAATATGTACATGATGGTGCATCCAATGTCAAATTCGGACAACGTAGAATATCCAAGTCGGTTGGTTGGTTGACCAATTGTAATTATGTACGGACAATATCATATCCACTAACTGTTTGTACATATACTTGCATAGGCTTATCTGTTGTACAAGATTTTCATCTCCTTCGGCTGAACCATTGATCACCATACATCGACACCTTAGCATAACATTTTCACCCTTTTTGTTTTATACACCTTTTTCACATGATATTTTAATATCTACCTAATTAAGTTTAGATAAGTAACATTACTTGTTATTCCTAATAGTTACCCTATTATAGATAATCTAAACCTCATCACCAACGTTCTTCATACAACCCAAATATTGCCTTATAGGTAATTTATTCGTACTGCTAGTTTCCACTTATGAATGTACAAACCGCCAGATAGACGCAAACTCTATATTTTAAAACGTATTTTAGAACGAGGAAATAGTTTGAAATCTGAAAAATATACAGCTATATCTTCAAGAAACTAGAAAAGCTAGTTTGATTCTAGAACATTCTAATCTATCCCATCTGTTGCAGTCTGTGGGTGTGCGCACGAGTGGAGGATGTGTGAGGGCGCGTGATATATCGCCCCTGCGGCGTTAATAAGCGAACATTGTGCTCGTGATCGCCGATAGCACGCGTGTGGACTCGCTGAGACGAATTTACTTTAATTTACCAGGCATTGGAACTCGGCTAATTCGTCCTAGAAGATACCATAGCCATTAAATTCAAATTATATATTCATCCTAATAATCACGTATCTTCGTCATGTTTGTCTGCAACCTTTATGCAATAAAAAAAATAGTCGTCTAGACGATCAGTACACATATATTTCGTAAAGCTTCTCGAAAAGCTAGTTATTTGATCTATTTGAAGTTTATCATATTGCTAATTCTATCACATTTGTTTGTAGTATCAAAAAGACTCCATCTTTGTTACGACGTTTAGCATGCATAAAATTTAAATATTTTGTGAGTAAAATCAAAATCAAGTAATATTCGACCGCCTCTCATCCGCCTAAATTTTATTTTCTTCTCTTTGCTTCTTTCTATTTAAATTTGTTCTATCTATCTATGCAAAACAGGAGATTCGTGGTAGCGAAACCGCACCTGCCACATGTAGGTCACATTCGCGCCAAGTTCCCGTGTTTGCTGCGCGAGCGCCGATAAATATACACGTCACGGGCACAAAACACACACCAGCCTACACTTTGCTGCTACCAGCAAAATAAACACGGCAATTTCAACCTTAAGTCTATTGACATAACGTTTTTCCAAATTTTGCAATGTCACTTAGTATCTTCTTAGCGAAAATATGCTGCATCGGAAATTCAAACTTATTGCATGGAATAAAAGTCTATTTCACCTTGCAGACGTAATAGAGACATGGCAAAGATATTAAAACAGATCACGACGTTCTAGTGATCGCCGCGACTAACATTCAATTCACTTATCCGATTAAAATATCGATTTATGTTAGAATTCGAGATGCCCCGTCGCGAGTCGTCAATTTGTAGGAATTTAATCGATAAATAATCGAACAAGAATAATCGATGTCCTGGTATGTTTTGGTCTGGACAAACATCAATTTGTTGTAACGGTTGTAGCCATCACTTTATAATAAAGCGAAGATATTTTATTTAAAAATATGGAATACACAAGTACTAAGGTATTAATAAACTTAAATTAACTGATTAAAATAATTATTCATATAAATTATTTAAAAAACACCTAATCTGCTGTCCATCTGGTGTTTTTTTTTTATCGTATAAAGGTAGCGAACGGGCATGCAGTCTACCTGGTGGTAAGTGGTCACTGCCGCCGGTGGACATCAGCAATCATCCAAGTACGATTTAATCATAAGTTTGATCACAGATGCGTTGCTACCCCTGAAAACTAAGATGTTCGCCTTGTGTATAGGTATAGCCGGAAACCACGCCTCTCCAAACCGAAACACAATAATTGCTTCACTGAGGATTATGAAAGTGGCAGTGGTACCTCCCCGGTTGAGCTACACGAGTTCTAGCACCTGGAAAATAAAAATCTGGGGAGATATCCGATTTTTAACACAAAAGTACAAAAGCTCCACATATAACATGTAGGAACCATTATAATTGTGAGCATTTACTCCAGGTCATGCCTTGCTAAATGATCAACTCCTGGGAGAACGAGGAGTGCTTATTATAATATCAACTTAGTGAATAGCGCTGTACATTATTTTTTTCATTGTCCAAGACCGACATTATGCAATTTAGGCTTATACAAATAAATTCATTCATTCATTCATTAAAGGTAGCCAACGAGTACACCGTCCATCTGATAGTAAATAGTCGTTCGATTGATTGATTGAATCGTACTAGAACTTGATCACACATGAGTTGCTACCCCTAAACGCTAAAATGTTCGCATCGTGTCTCTAAGTATAGCCGTCTACAACGCATGATCAAAATCGAAACGCCACTTTTATGGGCGCGTTGGTACCTCCTCAGTCAAATGACACGAGTTCCACCACCTAAACACTAGGCCATAACTACTTAGCTTAATGCCTTATTATTATTACATACACATCTTCACGCCAAATTCCTAACGGGGTAGGCAGAGCGTATCGAGTGCCAAACGGTTCTGGCATACTTGCCTAGCTTCTTCCACTTTCATAACTCTCCTCTTGACACCTCCTTTAGACAGCACACGATCAATTTGATCATGAAATGTCAGTCTGGGTCTCCTACATACGTCCACATTCGCATTGTATATCTGTTTTGGTAACATTTCATCCGTCATTCTTTCAACATGTCCCAACTACCGGAGCAAACCCTTTCTCAATTATATTATTAACTTTAAATCATTTTCTTTACGATACATACGACAGGTAAGTCATACAGTATTATATTTATAACAGTTTCCCTCACAAAGCTCCAAAGGCCAACGATCACCGCCCCGTGGCCCACATTCGCAGATGAATCACTCGCACCTCGCAGCTTCCGCGTGCTCTAATGAAATCCACTTTCAAACACAATCTGCGCCGTGCATTGTTATCTGCGTGTTGCTTGTACTGTCTGCTTCAATAAGACGAGGATATACTGAGAACACAAGAAAACATTTCATTGTTTAAAAACCAGAAATCATACGTTAGACTCTATTACTAAGTACTACTCTATGACCTCGCTAAATTAGAGTGTTCTGTGCGTAGTTATGCCAGGTGATAGAACTCGTTTAGTTCGACCGGGGAGGTAACACCGCAACCCTTATAATTCTCTGTGAAGTAACTCTTCTGTTTCGGTTATACCTCCTCAAGGTCGCAACACATCTGAGATCAAACTTAGGTATGATTAATCTTACTTGAGGATGATTACTAATGTCCATGGGCGACAGTGACTACTTACCATCAGGTCGGCTGCAAGCATAGTAGTCTAGGAACTACTACACCAACAAAGTGGAAATTTGTGGATACATAGATAGATAATGTATAATAAATACAAAATATCTTATTCCTTGTAAATTGGCGTAAAAACCTACCTACCAACATTCTAGCCTGATGTGTTCCACACCTTAACACACAGGTTGCACCTCCTAGGATGATATAATATCGCTCGGGGAACACGGATATTACGAGATAATACCATGTTCCACTTATTTTATACCCAATGCTCGCCCGTTAATGATAAAGCTGTAATCGTAGCGTAGGCGATTGTTTATTATTCGGTCGATGAACAAGTTAAATTCAACTTGTGATCCAAGTACTTGCTAATTATTTATTAATAAGCCTTTGTTGTATATAGTTATTGTTTTTTAGAATTAATTGTGAAGTTGCTTCTATTCGCTTGTATGTACTTTCTCACTGCTTTTCTAGTCCGGATATATTTCCTAGGCAGGAGACTTATGATCTACGAATTTCTCGTCTAACATTTGCACAATAAAGTTTGTGATCAATCCCGGCACGCAAACAGCAGTGAGCAGCATGCAATCCATCTGATGATAAATGGACTTTGCCACCCAAACATCTCTGGACTTAGCCCTCGATCAGGGCGAGATTCTCTTTCAGCGTCCTTTGATAGACGTTCCCAAAATAATCAGGAAACATATATCGCGCCCTCTATCACGCCGCTCATAACGGGTCAGCAAGATCATAGATTTTACTATTTTTATCGTTCTGGTGAAGGTGCCTGTCGCCTAGACGATCCCTCCTCTCGAATATCTTAAATAGGAAATTATAAAAATCTGTTATGTATAATAAGCACAGCGTCAGATACACTTGACTCAATCAAGCTCCAAGTACAAGACAGCTCAATCACACTCACGCTCACCCGCGTCTCCCGCCGCGGCGTTGTCACATAATTGTGATTAATTTCGCGCGAGCGTGTGGTGGCTGCGGTCACTAGGAATGTCGTCCTAGCGGCGGGTATGGTGAGGACATTGTCATAAGCGGCGCGGGTAGCGATTTGCAATTGTATGTTTTAATCGAAGCGACGCTGGTAGTGGAATACATTATCATATATTTTTTCAATCTTGATGTATTACCGTCCACTAAATGACACTTGAATTATGTTTCCACAGTTGATGTTGTTGACTCTTTTTAAAGACTGAGAGTTCATAAAGAGAGTGGACATTCAAAATTAAAACAAAATAAAGCAATAATCATTTTTCGTACTTAGTTGTATCCTACGGAAATTTGTCCCAACTGGAATGTGTACATTTCCTTTTTAGTTATTTGTTGAAATTGTGATATCACGTAAAATATTCATAGGAATAAATAACTAAATATGACATATTTGAAATCGTAAATAACCAATGAAAGACTTATACTAAAGTGACCAACTTATGTAACAGTAATAAAAGTAACTTTGTGTTTTTAATTTAGACTTTGTATACAAACCTTTAAAATTGTAAATATTTCCAAGTCCAATATAGTCCTACGAAGATTCCTAATTGAAGTAAGAAACCCAGTTCGAGACAATCTTGTACAATTTAAACGCTATGTCTATCTACGTGCACACACCCTTAAACCACACTTACTAATAGAAAACTCCTGCGCGCTGCACACTCTAGAATTAGGCAGATCGCACCTCTATAATTTGACAAAATTTACGACATCTCAAGTTTCGTCTCCATTGCACTTTTGTTCTGTTCAACCATAATAATATAATTGCGAAACTCATTTGCCTGAACGTAATTTGCTGCAAAATTTGAAATAGTGTCAGATTTAAAATTTATTTTTGCTCTTGCAGTTTTATATTTACTGTAATTATATTTTGCTACCAACTCGCCGCTATTTCGCGTGAATATCCATTACATCTTTGATAATTTAATTCTAATTGTATAGGTTAAGGTGACAAAGGACGAAAATATATCTTTTAATCGTATAAAGATAACTTCAAACGAGCAAACAGTCCACATAATGGTAAGGAATCGCTTGTAATCAAGCCCTAAATATGATTGTTGCATTATTGTACAGATGCCTTGCTACCCCTTAAGACTAAGAAGTTCAGCTTATGTGTTAATATAACCGAAAATACGCCTCTTCAAAAAATAATGAATTTCTTCTCTAAGGTTATTCTAAGATATGTAGTATTTATGTGTGTTTATGAAAATAGTTGTAGTAAAGTTAGTTGCCAGGTACTGTTACTTTAGCAGGTAGCATAACTCTTGTATTTCAACCGGGGAAGTACCACCGCAACCCTCATAATTAAGCAACTTTCATTCAACCCCTTACTTGTGTTTCGGTTTTGAAGACATGTGGATGTCCGCCATAATTAGGTATACACGACGCGAACATGTTAGTCCTCAGGGAGTATATAAAATGAAATAATAGGGACTAAACCTGAGGACCTTTAACGCATTAAGATGTTTAACGCGTTACGATAATGCATCTATTATAAACCTCAATCATACCTGGTTTGGGAACAAATATCCATGGGCGACAGGAACCGCTTATTATCAGATGGAGTACCAAAGTATACACTAAACCACTAATATCGTAATGAAACGATTCCTACTACAGATCTGTCGTAATTCGTCAATCAGTGGACAAAGGTCGTCCACTATCAAATGAACGGCACATTGTAACCCTTCGGATAATAAACAACGCAGAGACAAGGCCGAAAACCAAGCGATACATATGCATATAATTAAATACAGATATAATGATTTGTCTGTAAATGTTGTATGTCTGTAAATGGCAAATATGAATATTGAAAACTGAACAACTTAAAAAAAGATCTGCAGATCTCCTTTTATCTTTTAAGGACTTAAAAATGCAATGATTTTTTTCTATGTACTATGCTCACATATGTTGTTTATCAACCATTTTGGATGATTCCTTCGTTATGGATTCGACATAGTATCGAGGTAAACCTATATTAAACGCATATTGAACTTCGAAGTTTGAGTAGGGAAAATGGGAAACGAGTAGTGATTGAGATACTTATAACCAAAGGGTTAACCACGATTAACTTCAGCCAAACCAGTTTAACACATAAAGATAACTGAGGATTATCTATCACTAATAGTAATTAAATTAAATTTTATTCAAAAAAACAGAACGGTGTTTTATAAAAATCTGTACATCTCTCTTCCATGCGCACTTCGCATCGACATCAATATAATAAACAGTTACATTACAATCAGTTTATTGATTAATAAAAAAATAAATTAACATGTAAAGTTTTGAAAGTGGAAGAAGCTAGGCAAGTATGTCAGAACCGTGCCATTTGGCACTCAATACTCTCTGCCTACCCCGTTAGGGATTTGGCGTGAAGATGTGTGTGTGTGTGTATTTAACATGTATGGTCATAAAGATCATATTTGATGAATTTCAGCCTTAAAATTTTAAAATGGATTAAATTCTTCCATTGTATACACAATCAACATCACCTTCCATCAGAGCCGCGGAAATTAACTAGTATACTGCAAAATTAATCGCACCCAGAGCTCATAAACACGTCCAGCTTCCACTTGTGTTGCGACAACCAACAATAAACCGCTGCCCTGAATGCCTTACAGTTTTATGACCTAACTGGGCAACAGCTAACTAGACAGTCTATAATGCGAACACATTTGTTTGTAAATAAAACACAAATACTGAAGTGACTGGTACAAGAGACTGCATACCGCGCCAGTTTGCGCGATGTCCTAATAATATGTTTCTAATTATTATCTATGATAAACGAGATATTTTATATATCCATGTGTGTTTTGGTTTGGTTGCTGTCGTTGCTGTCTATACTCGAGGCAAAGATCTTAAACCTCTGGGGTAGCTACGCGTCAGTTGTCAATATCAGGTATGATTCAATCATACTTTGTTTGGTATATGTCCATTGGCGGCAGGGAGCACTTATCATCATGTGCATATTCGATTGCTACTTTGAGCCGATAAATAAGAAAAAAATTAAGAAAAGAGAAATAATTTACCATTTACAACATATATCTTTGTTATTATTCATTATCTGTGTTAAACATGAAATTTCATACATTTTTCTTAGAAATAAACTATTTTCTTCTAATTTGGAAGTATCAATGGAGTAATCAATAGTAAACTTATGGTAACTATTAACTTCCACCACTGTAATTAACATCGGATTAGATTGGATGGAATTCGTTCAGTTCTCATAACTTCTCTCATACGGTACTAAAGAGTTTCAACACATTTTTTGCATGTTTCAGAGGAGCGTGGTTAGCGGCTATAGAAGGCTAAGAAGTCAAAGAGTTGTTCTAAGCTGAACCATCGGCGGTTGCTGATTATGTGCTTCATTTCATTTAAAAACTCATGAAACCGATAAACTACCGTTACTACTGTCGCAATTACGGAAGCATCCGTAATCTCAGCAGGTGCAGCGAGTAAAAATCATATATGATTACCTACGTACATTTTAAAATAAATTACGTATAAAACTACTACTACCCTATGGATTATTTTCCTCATTCAACCCCGCTACCGCGGCAGTAGCAGATTAATTCCATTCTGTATGTTTTTAGAAGTCTAATTAATTCTTAATTTAAAATTAAATGGAGAATATTTTAATAGTAATACATACTAGTATTTTTATGTTAAATTTAGATTCGTTGACGTAGACAATGTCGCTAAGAACGAAAACTACTTTAGGATAGGATATTTTTAAACAGAGCCTGTAATCAAAAACGGTAGTTCCCAAATTGTATTTCTATTTCAATAAGCTCGGAAAACCTACTGGTAAAAGGAGCATTCGAAGAAAAAATATTTACTAATAAAATAATACTTCCTTGAAACGATATGCATGAACTAAAAATTACATTATATTAAATGGTTTTAAGGTTTTCTCCTAAAATACACGAACTATAGTTATAGGAACTACAATAGTAACACAGATATCTAACCAAGTAATACCCCCTGTATTACTTGTGAAAAAACCCCCTTGCTACTTATGAAAAAGTGAAACAGTTAATCAATAAACCTATTTATTTATGGTTTTTGCATACCTACCTACGAATGTAAAACTATGTGAACGAAGCAGCTACTATCACTAAAAATACGTTTCCCATACTTTATACGATATCTGAATTTGAATATGTAAAAGTAGCGGTGGTCGGTCGGTCTAACGCGACAAGCGAACATAATTCGACTCAGTAATGTAGTCTGCAACACGCACCAACCACACATCAGCCCGAGACAGACAGACAGACAGATGAAGTAAGACTTGGGTGCTCACAAACTAAACTAGACTTTAATTTCAAGGAGTAAGGTTGAGATTTGATTAAGCAGTCGTATTGTGCAAGGTAAAGGGGTTTGTTCATAGCGTTACGTTGCGTATTTTGGAATAAAGGAATTTGGAGTGGTATAGTGTCATATGAATTGGTATCGTTTCGATGATGTAATTATGGTTCCGACTGAATAGAATAATCCAGATAAATAACGATCACTTGTACGAATTACAATGACTGAGAAGACATTTACAAAACATCTGTCAATAAAATCTATAAACTCAAGAATTTACAAACAACATATTTATATCGAAGAACATAATTTCATTCATAAATATCAAAGATCAAAAAGTTAAACCTACGTTATAAGTCAGATGAAAACCAATAAACCAACTACAAGCATCCGGCATTGAGGGTGATTTTTTTCTTCAAATGTTAATATTACTTTCATGTCTAGTATAAGCCGTATCTAATAACAAATAATCGTCATTTCGATGTTTGTCATTTTCACAAAATGAATGAATAAATATCAATAGACTTGAGAAATTTATTTATATCAATTAAGAATTCAGCATATATCAATTTCATATAGTTTTACCTGTTACAGATTCGTAAATCGGATAATTTAAAAAAAAGTAAAGAAAATTCTGCATAAAAAATTAAAATAAAATAAAAAGAATGGACAGAACTTGCTAATATTATACAGGCTCTCTTACACCGTTTAGCGTGTGCCCGCGTCACATCTCACCCGCGCGAACGTCTCCATAACTCTGCTTCGGAATGAAGCCACAAATCTAGGAGTCGAAGTAAAGGAGGATATTCACAAATCGACTTGTAAAGGGGGCTTTTGGTTCAAATGATTTTGTATATGCAATTATTTGCTTATTAGAAAATTTTGTGTACATCATAGATGCAAAATTTCACCAACTAAGGTGGTCAAACAGGCGTTGAACATAAATCGATTTTTAATATTTCAATAACAGCCTTTGTGTTTACTGTTAAGAGTTATGAAATCAGTTTCAAATGAAACTGATGAACATAATAATTATAAAAATACAAACTCACGTATACAATAATTCTAAAAGTATATACGTAGGTATGAATGTTTTTAAATATTTGGTTGGATTTTAAATCAATATAAATATTATCAAAAAATACTCACTACACATAAGGATCGAAAAAATAAAAGTATAATTACTTCGAAGACATACATCTAAGTAATTACATATTTTGAGTTCAGCTGACTCATTTATTTACTCAGTTATTAATTTTACTCTTAAGTTTCAATATATATTTCATTTTCCACCAAATCATTTTTACGATCAATAAATACAAGTAATTAACGCGGCATACCATTACACAAATATGCAGCCCACTTACATACATAATGGTCCTTTAAAATTAAGTCTTAGAATAATAATTGTTCCTTCGCGCGTGATTTCTACTAATAAGATCACGAGTATTCAACACAATAATGGAGCGTAGGCAAGTGTTCCATCGTCAACGAATAAAGACTATATTTACGAGCTTAAGCGAGATTTTTTTTTGCCAGTACAACTCATGTAGTACGACTAAGGATATACTATCGCAAACACACACACATCTTCACGCCAAGTCCCTAATGGGGTAGGCAGAGAGTATCGAGTGCCAAATAGCACGGTTCTGACATCCTTGCCTAGCTTCTTCCACTTTCATAACTCTTATCATACAAACACGCCGATTTACTATCGCCACTCCCATAATC
This sequence comes from Polygonus leo, assembly GCA_018250455.1. NCBI lineage: Eukaryota > Metazoa > Arthropoda > Insecta > Lepidoptera > Hesperiidae > Polygonus > Polygonus leo. Next base: position 1,066 of record DWNR01002132.1, on the reverse strand, counting down.
TTAGTCCTAAAGTATAGCAACGCATCTATGGTCAATCTCAGGTACGAATCAAACGTACTTTGGAATGATTGCTCAGGTCCCTGGAAGTCAGTTATTACATACCATCAGACGGATCGCATCCTCGTTTGATACCTTTATACAAAAAAAACGACCTACTATGTGCAGAATAGATTTATAGTGAAGAGATAATTAAATCCAAACCACAACCTTTCATGGTTTGAAAAACAACTCATGAAAATAACACACTGAATATATTTTCCTATAATATAAAAGTATCAACTGAGCTTCAAGTCCACTTTCATAATGAGACAGACTCAGGCCAGAAGTTTACCACGCTGATAAATTGAGGACGCTTGGAATGATTTGCAAAAACCGTTTGAAACAAAATATGTTGCAATGTTTTATATTAACTAGAAGGCTACTTGTGCCGGAAAGCGCAAATCGCTAGCACAAATCTGGATACAAGAAGTATCCAGATTTGTGCTAGCAAAATCATTGCTCAATTCCCGGTTCAGAATTTCGCTTGTCGCTTTATAACAGGCAGTATGTAAGTGGCCCAAGGCTCTAAACTAGGGCATAGTGGTTCTGTTATTTTATTATTGGTAGCAACAGGTTGTTAATATCGTTATAGAGGTGGCAAACAATACCGTTTTTGGATACGTGTTCCGTTGGCTATCTGCACCTGTTCAGTTCTAGTCCTTTCGGAAAATACCTAAATTTATTGCTGACAGCTAGTGTACTCTGTTTTGGTGGGACTAGTGTGAACACGTTTATTAAATTTAATTATAATTGTTATTGATTTTGAAATATCTACTTTTATAGTAAATAATAAAAAAAAATGATTAAATTTTATAGTAAATAATATATCATGAAATGTCAGTCTGGAGACCCAGACTGACATTTCATGATCAAATTGATCGTGTGCTATCTGAAGGAGGTGCTAAGAGTCTCCGAAATCGGCGTGTTTGTATGAGGAGAATTATGAAAGTGTAAGAAGCTAGGCAAGTATGTCAGAACCGTGCCATTTGGCACTCGATACTCTCTGCCTACCTCGTTAGGGATTTGG
>DWNR01002131.1:0-13586 GCA_018250455.1 Polygonus leo | reverse complement strand
AAATGATTGGCTTATTGTGAATACACAGATTGCCTTGTTACGGAAAGAGACAAAAAAAAAAAAAAAAAATTATCTAAACTGAGTGTCATATGTTATGGAGTTTGTTGAGAACAACATGTGAAACGGTAGTAAGTGTTAGGTATCCTCAAACCGGTCTTGCGATAAACTGCTCCACACACCAATAAAATATTTAAACATAAATAGTAAGTACTATACCGAAATTATTTTGTAAATGTAGTGAATTGTGCAATTAATAATTTCATTTCATTGCATAATTGTAGCATTGTTAGTAACGCACCTGTGGTTAACTTACCAGGTAGTAGAACTCATTTGGTTCGACCGGGGAGGTACCACAGCCATCCTCATAATCCTCACATACACACATCTTCACGCAAAGTACCTAACGGCTACCCCGTTACCCCGCAGAGAGTATTGAGTGCCAAATGGCATGGTTCTGACATACTTGCCTAGCTTCTTCCACTTTCATAACTCTTCTTATACAAAGATACCAATTTCAGAGACTCTTAACACCTTCAGACAGCACACAAACAATTTTATCATAATCCTCCGTGATACAATTCTTGTTTTGGTTTGGCGTGGTCGCTGGCTATACTTATGACGAACCAAAGGTGAACATCTGAGTCCTCAGGGATAGCAACGCATCTGTGATCAAACTTAGGTGTGATTTAATCCCACTTGGGGATGATTACTAATGTCCATGGGCGGCAGTAACCACTTACCATCAGGTGGAAAACATGCTCGTTTGCTGCCTTTATACGATAAAAAAAAACTTTAAGGAAGATAGAACCATACAGAGCGATGATAGCTAATGTCCATGAGCGGCAGTGACCACCTATCATCTGAACTGAATACTCGCTTGCTACCTTTGTGTGATACAAAAATTTACCTGTAGAGTCCGCGGCTGCCTTGGTTGCTCGGGCACCGGCTGCAAGGCATTCGTGCTCTCACTGCTCGACGGATACGTTATAGCACCAGCTATAGCGTTACTGTTTCCAGGATTATTACCCGCCATTTTTAACACAACAATTAAATTTCTAACAATTTCAGGTTATCCAGTTGTTGCACACAAATTCAGAATTGTAACTAACAATAATACGCGCGAATTGAATTGAAACTTTAATACTGATTCATGCTTTCTGATGTTTTAGTTAAATAACTTTATGGTGAATCAGGTGGTGTTTCATTACTAAAGTTCTCGAATATTATAGAAAGATCCTTGATACAAAATAATGTGAATCAAACTTCGGCAACCATTATTCATTATTGTGAAATCAATTTGACATTGTCACTGTCCCTGATTCACTGTCAAAATAGTCTTTTTTTGTTTATTTGTCGTGGCATCACGATTATTGCGCATTAAAAAAATATTAAACTGTTAAATTGACAATTTTCCTTAAATAAGTGCGTGCGATATATTCTATCTTCTATATCAAGATATAATGCTACAATATTGTGGATTTTTATCATCATCATCAATTATTATATATATCTGTAATCGATCAGCTGTTTATGCTATCGCTGCCATTTTGTAATGGAAGAGCGTACTGAGTAACGTAAGGGCGGGTTCTAGAGTAAAGAATTTAATTTAAAGCATGCCACCCATCGAGTTAAATACACATATATATCAGTAATATATATGTGGTAACATATAAATCAATGATGCCACCTATTTATTTAGAATAATATATTACATATATTCACAACAGACAATACGGTTTTACGACATTAAAAACTAAACAACGGCAACTCTAAGCTTTTCTTAATAATTTTCAATTCTCTCCATCACACCTTATTACCTTAACCAACATAAATTTCATAAACTAAACCAAAATTAAATTTAAAAGTTTTAAACAATTAAAAATACCTTTAACGCAAATATGTAACACCAAATCATTAATTAAAAAACAAATCAAATAAAAAAGGCGACGACGAACGTAAATCATGCATCGTAATTCATGCATGGTAATTCATGCTGGGCGGCACTGCCGACATACCACACCCATTATACTCTGGCGGCCTTCAGCAAAGTCAGGATACGTCAAGAACACTCGACTCCCGCTCACTTCAGCTATCACCGTATGACTTCACAATGACAATTAAAATTTAATCAATAATGGTGGCGTGAAACTAGTGATCTTCCCCGCCAAAACAAAATGGCGTTTCAGAAATCTGAGTGCAATGTATAAAGAACACTCGATTAGGATCAATGTCATTAACGTTGACACAAGCATAACATTAAGCACCAATGATCAGCTTTAAATTATTATCATAACCCCTACAATGATACGAATGACGTAACTATGTCATCAATCAATAAATATTTTCTTCTCTTATTTAGTTTTTTTTCGGCTGTAAATCGCTGAAGTCCACTACAATATGCCAACAATCGTTTTAAAATGGATGTTAAGCGGTTCATAGACATGGATAGGTCAAGATATATCAAGTGATATTTATAAGTCTTTGTCGATATATAAAAAATCGTATTTAATTACTAGTACACATTTATTTACATTAAAACTAGAAGCCATTTTAACCGGCTTCGAATTAGACTGTATTAAGTTTCTCTAACAATATTTTTTATGACTATGTAATTTGTCGTTCATAAGCTATTAAATCAAAATGCAGGGTCATGCTTATATACTACCAAAGCCATTTAAAGAAGTAAACCTGTCGAAATAATATTAACACAAAAACTAAAATAGAACTGGTGGTCCAGGTAGAAATATAAATTTCTGGAACTTCAAAACAGATCGAGATGATATCTTTAGCCTAATCATTTTGATCTATTTTATACTGATATCGTATGTAGAATGTCCCGTATTGACAATAAACGAGAGGGCTTACAATTTAATCTCATTGATAACCAGTAAGATAAGATATCATGGAGATAAACTAGTGTTTTAGCGTAAATACATATTTCCATAATAGCAAGTTCCCTAAGTCTACACAGTGTACATCAATTCATATTTTTATGTATCGCATCGAAGTTTAAATTATATTCATATATTTTAATCAAGATATTGAACAGTGCCGATTCACGAAAAAAGGATTCTCTTGTCCTGATGAATTAAAGAGGAAATAATCAAGTAAGTTCATGGAATTTAATTACGAAATAAACAATATCTTATTCTTGGCACTGATTGAATTGATTAACTCAGAAACTTCTACTTCTAGATGAAGTCAGATATACTATAGATTCATCGAAAAAGTAGACATTATTCAATCAAGCAAAATCTGCCTATTTCCCTTTTCATTTAAAGCTCCACATTCACATGGTCGTCATTATATTTCAAAATCGAAAATAATGATGAAAAAACATTACAATATATAAAATATGGGGGGATTTCCAGCTGGTAATCTGTTATATTTTTATTTACAAAAAAAAATATAACTACGTATTTTATCTTTGTTATTTTGATAGAATTATCTGCCAAGGCCCCTCTGTATGATATGATTACATTCCTGATTTTAATAGAAATCTATACAACATTATAATCATAAACATTTACTTTAAAATGATAACATTTGACTTTCTTTCAGTAACAATTACCGAAATAAAATCAATATCTATCGGAAGTACTGCCATTGATTTCCTGATAAAAATACATCGGGTATCAAATTGCAATTTTATAAATTCTACATTCGAAAACCATCTATATTGGCTTCTGACCATTGGGGACTTGGGGTAAGTAAAATATGCACATTACAAAATACAAACTTTTATTGTTTTAACGTGACGTTAGGTAAAATGTAAGGTAACATCATCCTTTTAATTTTTTTTGCATTGTATTGGAAGAATTTAATAAAGCAACAAGCGTCCTTGCATCGTTGATCCTCTATATCTTGTTTTCAGTCGCCTACATCCAATTCCTATTTGAACTCGTCACAGCTGATCGCTCAGTTTTGATATCATCAATGAGTTGCAACACCTTGATTTTGAACGTCCTTGTCTGCTGTTCGGACATGCTCCCGAACTCAGGAAGGAGACTCAAAAAGAAATATTTCATGTGTTCCTTATCGCTTTGGTAAGGGTCGTTAGGTTGCTCGGCTCTTAAATGATCAGGCATCGAGAATTCTTCTTCACTAGATAGTCGTCTATGTCGCTGAGTTGGTGGTTGAACATCGGGGGAGTGTAATTTTACACTTGCGTGAGCCTGATCGTCCTCAACCCACAAAGAATGCGCCTGGGAAGTAGTTGACGCGTCATCTTCATTTGCCGAATTCTCACTATTTTCATCCTTTATCACCACTGTAATATCCTCGTCTTGCGCTAAGGTGTCCTCGTGGAAAACAGAATCGTCCATGGGCTTGGTGTATGGCAAAATGAAATTCAGATACCTGCTAAGATAGTATGTTCTTTTCGGTTTCGCATTTTTTGATGGTTTGAAACTTCGTCGAAATGTTGATCTTATATTGCGCCATTTGTCCTTGCATTCCGATACTGAAAATATATTATCTATTATTTAGCTGAATTCAATATATTATTAAAAAAATAATAATACAATGTAGTTAATGAGGAAGTCAGTGAAATCATTTATCGTTTTACGCGAATCGTGTATTAAAAAAAATACACAGCTTTTTCTTTTTTTTCTTCTGAATTCTTTAGCAAATAATTCTATCAGAAGTATTTATTTATTTTATTTAAGTATATTAAAAAAAACAGTCAATTGCTGGTAGAACTCGAAGTCAAAAGGCTCCGAACCGACTAATAGCCGAAGATGGCATTATATTGGAGAATTTTCAGAGTGAAACAGTTTTTAGTTTAATGTATAATTTTTTTATTTTGGTATTTGTTGTTGTAGCGCTCTGTGACAGACAGACGGTGGGACAACGAAATCTTAGTAAACAAGAATTGTTGGCAACCTTCGGATACGGACCCTAAAAAGGTAAAAAGCACAATCATTTTACATTCCGCCACAGATAACTATGTAAGTACTTAGTACATTCCGCTGTGGAAAATAATTCAATCCACTTGGCAACATTATTTAACGTGAAACCAACCTGGCATTTGCACGTTTTTCGATATTTTCAACCACGCATCCTCCATCTGTTCCTTCATACCATATTCAGGTAATGTCGTGTTGTACAGACATTCATGTTTCTCCACCTCCAACACTAGTGTGACATGGACGTCTCGCTCCATACTGACGTCCGTTCTAGCCCGCTTCGCGTGGCGTACTGAGCCAATGGCAGGCTATAAATATTTTACCGATCGTGAACACCGATACCGCGTCGCGTTACCGCCTATACCGCTCTTCCCGCCATAACGGTGTAACATACTGTTTTTAATTTTTATTAGGGTTTGATGATCGTTTTTTATGTAAAACATAAGTAACTATGTAAAAGAATGCGATAGTATTAAGTTAACAATGATCAATAATAATAAATTACCTAGGTGTATTATAGTAATTGGTGTTTTTTTTTTATTATTGTGTAACGGTAGCAAACGAGCATGCAGTCCACCTGATGATAAGTGGCTACTGCCGCCCATGGACATATCTCAGTTTGATCACCGATGCGTTGCTACCCCTGAGGACAAAGATGTTCGCCTCGCGTTTAAGTATAGCCGGCAACCACGCCTCTCCATACCGAAACACAATAAATTGCTTCACGGAGGATTATGAGGGTGGCGGTGGTACCTCCCCGGTCGAACTACATGAATTCTACCACCTGGCAAATTAATTTTATTTAAAAGGTACTTGTAGGTATTAGACTATCTTTTAAGTATAACACATGAACAATGATGAAATGATGAAAATTGCCGGTACTAGTCATAAGTATTGCCTTATCGTATAGTTATAGACTGTATACTTTATTACCTAATCTTATGGACTTACTGGACTGTCCACTTATAAATATTATCCTTAATAACGCTGTGTCGTAAATAAAAATCAAATATTTGCATTTTCAGCAATGGCGCCTCGTCAGGACATAATTGTGCAGCCCAACAGAATCCAAGTGGAGCAGACCAGGCCGCCGCCCCCGCCCCCACCGGGGCGCTTCCAGCGACCCCCTCACGACAACCCGACCGTATACCTCGATAGATCTCAAAACGCGCGTCGAAATAACACTAGCGTACAGACACAACGTATTTAATATTTAGTTGTAGGTAATCTGTTACTGCCTTTAGCGTGTGAGTAATCTAATCGCAGCTTTCTGCCTTTTAGTATACCCACAGTTTTGAGATATGCTCCGTGTTTAAATCTCAGTGACTGTTGGTATATATTGGCAAATAGCAAAATTAAAAATAAAGTCTCCATCGAGTCCAAGATTTCTTTATCAGTAGATATAAAGTCTCCATCGAGTCCAAGATTTCTTTATCAGTAGATAAAAATACTAAAAGCAACAAAATGAATTTATGGACTTTCAGTTTTTTATGACGGTGAATCGAAAAAAATACATTTTCTTTCTACAAAAAGACAAAATTTCAAAAATTAATATTTTTTAAGACGTAAGAAATGTATGTAATTAAAATATTGTCGTTAAAAATGTACACTCGCATGTTATCACAACGATGAGCAACAAATTGGCCCCCCAACTTATCGTTGTTATTAGGCATTTTTGTCGTTATTAATTACTGATAAAATATTTTTATTTGAAGATACGAAATAACTATCGACTCATATCTATTTTTTCTAAGTGCCATAGATATCTAAAGCTGTTTTCTAGTGTTTTATCTAGAGATAGAAAAGCGTCATCAATTTTATTTATAACGTTCTCGTTTTATATCTAGAAACTTCAGAACGTAATAATTATATAATTAAAAGAGGCGTTTCTCTTACCTCTTTTAGACGTAGTTACATTTAATTTTATAAGGACGATGATAATACATTTGTTGCATTATATCTATATCGTAAAATATACATAAGTTAAATTAATTCACAAACTATTATTAATCTGCATACATTGTACCTAAGTCCTATGCCAGGGGTCGGCAACCTCTTCAGTGAAAAGAGTTAAAAATTACAGTTTACAAAATCTCGTAAAGAGCCATATCAATTTTTCCACCTACGTAGAAAATAAAATAAATAATCCGTCAGTGGCGTAGCATGTCCTAGATGGGCCCCGTATCGAATATTGTTGCCCTTTTTTTTAGGTAACTTGCAAGTTTATTGTGGCCCCGGCCTCTGGGCCCCGTATCATACGGCAGTAGCCATGCCCCTGAAATATGTATATGCGTATGGCACTAAAGAGCCACAGCTTCACACCCAAAGAGCCGCAGGTTGCCGACCCCTGTCCTATGCGTATAATAAATACCAATTGGTAGAAGTTACATAGTTCGATCGTGTAGATGCCACTGTTTACTGTAAAGTCTCATTTCGGGTGAGGAGATGTAGTTTCCAGAAGATCATCATTCCTCAAGAATTAGAAGAAGAAACTCAATTTTAAGATTTCTGTTATATTTTTATTACCATTCAACCATGGTGATGGCAGCCTTCGTCTTGCCTTTAAAAATATCTCGACAACACCGCCATCTGTCGGGTATTATGGTATCCTATTTAAATTGAATTATATACGTGCAAAATTTTTACTGTAATCAATTAGGTACGTTATTCCGAAGATAAGCGTGGATGATCGTCGTGACATAAAATTTCTTAATTATATTAATTAACTTTTTTTTGTTTTTCATCGTCTTAAGGTAGCAAACGAACATGCAGTCCACCTAATGGTAAATAGTCACTGCCGCCCATGGACATTAGTGATCATCCCCGAGTACGATTAAATCGTACTTGATAACAGATGCGTTGCTACTCTTGAGGACTAAGATGTTCGCTTCGTGTAAAAGTATAGCCAGCAACCACGCCTCTCCAAATCGAAACACAAGAATTGCTTCATGGAGGATTATGAGGGTAGCGGTGATACCTCCCCGGTCGATGTAGTTCGAATTCTACCACCTGGCGAACTGATAATGTATAGTATTATTAGATTTTAATCACAGCTTTTCCCTGATTATATTATTGTTATATCCAAATATTTTCAATGATTAAAAGTACTTCAATAAATAAACCAATGATGATTTTGGCAGAAAATTATGTAAAAATGTACGCCCTTCCATATGTTCTATCTTTAATCTTCTATACTATAATTTTAAAATAATTATGATGAAATAAAACCAACTTTATGTATAAGAATTTAATTTTAATAATACATCACATATAGGTTATAGCACAATTACTTATAGTTCTGTAAAAATAGGATAAATTAAAGTAATATTTATCATTAATGTGTTTTCATTAATATACATCACTACCTTTTGCCAGCGACTTCGTCCGCATAGAATTCGAAAACCCCTTGGGGTTAGAATTTCAAAAAATCCTTTCTTAGTGCTTACAATAAGAAAGGAACACATATACCAAACTTCAAGTTTCTAAACTATATTTCAAATCTCTAAACTATATTTTAGAGATTTTGACATATTTGGATTTATTAAATTTAATTATTTGAAAACAGTAATGTGCAATAATAAAATAGCCCAAAATTGTTTTACACAATTTAGAAATATACTCAATTTTCTGATATACAAATTTGAAACACCCTGGTTCTACGTACCTACCATTTTTAAGTACGAAAATTCAAATGGGTCAAAATGGTCTTAAGTGTAGTTAGATCACTCTTCTTCTTTCAACCTTATATATACATTACATTTCGTTACAGTTAAAAAAACAGAAATATTCAACATCTCATGTTAGATAGGACATTTTGTGACAAATGGGAGGAAATACATACTTTAAAATACATATTACCAGGCCTACATACATTTCTTAAATTAAATTTAAATTTTGTTTCTATCACATTTTTGGGCTTGTGTAATCGACGAGAAACGCCTGATACAGTGTTTTAAGTTTCATAAATAGCAAAATAAGAGAGCAATAAGGATAGTGTTACTCATTAGACTCACCCGCGCAACACGTTCGGCACGGTTTATAGAGGAAACATATCTAGACATAATTTATTATAATGTAATACGAAGGGGTCTGCTCACTGGTTTTTGATCACAAATTATTTTAATCTATTCAAATCAAAGGTCTGCTTTACTACACGCTATAGGCTGCGAGCAAGCTGGGCAGGTCCCGATGGCGACACCAATCGTCGCTGGACGGGAGTTTATCAGGCACTGAAAACAGAAATAAGTCTAATATATATCTTCTTATATATAAAATTCTCGTGTCACAATGTTAATTACCATCCCCCGGAAGGGCTTGACCGATTGTTATGAAATTTTATATGCATATTCAGTAGGTCTGAGAAGCGGCTACTATCTATTTTTCATATCCCTAAGTGGTAAGGGTTGACCACCCCTATCATTTTTTCTTATTGTTTGGACATTTTTTTTATAATGTGGCATTAAACATACATACAACCCTAAATTCTCACCCTTCTATCACCAACCCCTATTTTTTATGACAAAACAACGTTTGCTGGGTCAGCTAGCTACATATAAACTTTATAAAATGTTAATGCAGGAATGGCCTAAGCAAAATCTTTACGAAACTGAGGTCGTGGACGTATTCCTATACAAAATATTATTTGTTACTTCAAACTTTAACTCAACTAACTCAAACTTTAAGTCCAAATATCTAACTCTAATTTCTCCTTCTATAAGGGCCGTAAAATGTGTTGGTAACATTAAAACTTAAATTCTATAATTCTATTCTTTGTGTATATTAGGGGGTATTTTAAAAGGACAAAAATAAAAGGATTTTTAAATTTCTGATTTACTGTCATTTTAACAGAATAAATTATTCAATTGTAGACTCATCATTAACTCTTACAATGAGAAGGATTTGACCTCCTCATAATGTTTTTCTTTAATGTATGGCAATAGATTTAATTCTAATATACGGTAATTTTGAAAACTCAAATTTTGACACCTTGGATTTAAAGCTGGACTGACACATGGGAAATTCAGCCTGTAACCGTCCATTTCCAACGTGTAATACTATGACAATGTATACTATAAAAAAAACAAAAGTGAAAGTTGAATAAAAACCATACCTCATATAAACATAATTGATGGAAATAAACACCACAATTCGGGTTATCGCACAGGGGCATGGGCACTTTCCTATAGCCTGGCAACTCCACGCACAAGCATATGGCACACTCTGGCACTTGTTGTGGCGCCTCTGACGCCTCTGGCGTTGCACATAAAATCGTAGAAGTATTCAAGGAATCTGAAAAGATACAAAGGGTGTGTATTAATTACTAGTTGACCCGTACAACTTCGTTTGCGACACATAAGAGAGAGTAGAAGAGAGAGAATAAGAGAGAGTGAGCCAAACATTTTTTGTTGATACTCTGCTCCTATTACTCGTAGCCTGATGTTATATAGCCTATAGTCTTCCTCATTAAATTGACTAATCAACACAAAAATAATTTTTCAATTTGTACCAGTTGTTCATAAGTTTAGCACATTTAAACAAACAAACAAACTCTTCAGCTTTATATTAATAATAATATAGATGTTGTATGTATAGACTCAATGTTTGTTGAAGTGATTCATAGCTATTTCATGGCTATTTCAATGGTAAGGTAGACTATTAATAGCATATAGCAAAAGAGCATGCAGTCTATTTAATGTTTAAAGGTAATTGCATAGACATCTGTAATCAGCTCCAGTTACTACTGGAGTCTTATCTGAGGATAAGGACCTCCACTTCATTTAAAAAATACATGGGATACAACGCTTTGACATTGTCTCTGTGCGTTCTGCAACAGTATCCTATTAATATTATAAATACGAAAGTTTGTCTGGATGTTTGTTACTCTTTCACGTAAAACTACTGAATGATTTTTATGAAACTTTACAATAATGTAGCTTATACATCAGAATAAAACATAGGCATACGATTTTTCATAATTTTTTTTAAGGCAGAACAACATTTGCAGGGTCAACTAGTAAGATATGATTTAATAAATATTACATACATATGTGTGAAATTACTGAACTGAACTTACTTCTTAGTATCCTAACATTGGTAGCAACATCTTCATTGTGATTCCACTCCTTCAGCAACTGCTCCAGTTGGGTATGCTGCTTCTTATACTGTCCAACGAGGCCTATATTTGTTGCACTGCCATCTAGAGATACTTCTACGCTCAGCCACACTTTGTCAACTGTAAAACGCAAAAAAAAATATGAATGTAGATCTTTCATTTTTTTTTTTTACAAATTGCTATACTTACACGGCGCTCTTACAGGTGAGAATTATGTCACGGCACCTAGAGAAAGTCTCAAGGCGTGTTTACTCATTTCATTTCATTTCATTTCATTTCATAGCAGGGTGCCATGGCACACTTTGGGAACCCCTGATGTAATCTCTCTAGTTGCAATTATTTTCACTAGTTTACTAATATGCAATAATAGGACTACTTTGTATTAACTGCAAACTGCTTCGAATTAAACATGTGCAATAGTCAATTGCCAATACAATTGCTACATTTAATAAGTTTATTACAATAACTATATCAAAAGTGGTCACCTAAGACAACTATCCTCTTCTTATCCTTATAAGTTGGAGTCACGGGTTCCATCACAGTACAATACTGCTGTATCGCATCCAGAACATTGAAGTAATGTTTCAGATTCCCCACATGCCTCTTAAACACATTTACAGCTTCACTTATTGACTTGTAACCTTTGTTTTCCATGCTGACAGGCATGGGGACACTCGCGTCAGTGGCACGGAGATCTTTAGGGCCTCGGTATTGCAACCAGACCTCATGTTCCCTGCCCTTTGCGTCCACAATCACGCACTTTATATCCCTTAGACTTTTACCGAAATCTAAAGTCGCCTCGGATGTAGGTAATGAAGATATTTCATTAAGTATATCGTCGTCGATTCCATCCAAAAGCTCTTCTGTAGGTTTCAATCCAATGTCGTGTGTTATAAGACTGTTAAAGCGGTCGAGAAAAGACGGCAAAGTATTGTATATGTCGTCACGAAATAAGTCTTGTAGTATTTTTTCGTGTATGTTCATGTTGTAAATGTTGAACGAGATTTATGTTTGAAAAAATATTAAATAAGAATTGATAAACAAAAATAAAACAATTTCAATTTCTTTTCGACATTAAATTTGACAGTGACAACTTGTCAACTGACACAAGTGTTTCTAGTTTAAAAGCATAATTTACCCTAAATCATTTAAGAATTAAATGGTTCCTTAAAAGATCCCGCCATTGTGAGTTTACAGCCAAAATCTGAATTGCATAGCCGTCATCCCCCAATGTATACGTAATAAAAGATTCAACGTTATGCGCCTTTGAAAAAAAAGGTCTCTACACTTGAGCCAGATTTTCTTCTGTACCGTAATATAGCGAAATCACTAAAATTGGCACACTGAATCTGTCATTGTCAATGTCAACACAATAATGGCAATTCATGTCACTCACAGGCTGACTGCTTTAAAAAGGTGATGTATACGTGGTCCTATACAGACAGAAGGCGAACACCTTAATCCTCAGCTAACTCAGGTGATATACCATCGTACTTGTTGGTAACAAATGTCTTTGAGCGGCAATGGCCATTGAAGATGCGGGACTGCATGCTCGTTTGTATACCTCGTAAATTCTACAGACCTGATATACCTCGGCCAATCACAGGAATTTCATCAATTCTACCGTCTACCTTTATTTGTAACTGCTACATGTACCGCATACATTAACACCTTTGTATAAATCAAATTACATACTGCTATCATTTACAAATGTCCGCGTTATTTACATCTTATTAATAATCAACTTTACGATGTTTCAATATTACATGTTGGTATTCCATACCTATTGAAATTATTATTTGTTTTAATAATTTAATTTATAGTATCTTTTATTGGCACCAATAATTTTAGAATATCGGAAGTATTTCAATGAAATGAAATGAAATAGAGATTTTATTAGATATTATTATTATTATAGATTTTGACTATTTTCAATACTGTAGGTATAGATAAAATAGAATAGGTAAAATTTGATTTGATACCTATCAATCTTTATATTAGTTAATTATCCTACTATAGGAGTGTCATTGAACACTGCTGTGCCTTTTCTAATAGAATTTGTTGTGTAGTTGAGTAGCTTCATACATGGTTTCGATAGGACCAGATAGACGAAACACTGCGAAGAGGTTCCAGGAGGTTTTAACAACGCTATTTATAAGTATCTTACAAAAAGTATATTTATGCTTTCAAAATTACTCGGTTTCAGTATATAATTCACTTTTGGATACTATTGTACTCGGTAGGCGGGGCTATTGTCAAAATCTAAATTATTTTTTGTCAGGACAACGTTTTCCCGGCCCAAATAGAGATTATATTAATTCGTACTTAGGTCCCTAGTTAAGTACCTACTTACACAAATGTGTTGCTGATATCGAATTTGTTTTCTTGCAAAAAACAACCCGTAAAAAGATTAATAGATAACAATTATTTACGGACTGAATGACAAGTTTCTAATGAATTTACGTATATCTTTGTTATTGACTGTATTAATTCTACACACACACACACACACACATCTTCACGCCAAATCCCTAACGGGGTAGGCAGAGAGTATTGAGTGCCAAATG
>DWNR01002130.1:0-13588 GCA_018250455.1 Polygonus leo | reverse complement strand
TGTTTGGCGTAGGGGTGTCGCGTTAATTGACAGGCACGTTCGATTAGTAACTTTTTTATTTTTAGCTTTAAAAATTAAGTACGACGATTTAGAAGTATTAATGGTCAATGGGTTATATTGGAACCAAGTTTCTAGTAGGTTCATATCTTGTTGAGCTTGATCCATGATACATTCAATATTTTTTCCAAAATAAAATAAACACGTATCATCGGCGTAAAGGGTTAGATTGCCTTGCAGTCCTGCCTGATGAATATTATTAATATAAACTAGAAATAATAAAGGGCCTAGGATCGATCCTTGCGGGACTCCACACGTTAAAATTTCGCTACTACTGGAATACTGGCCAATTTTAACTGTTTGGTATCTATTTTCCAAGTATGATTTTAAAATTTTATACGCCGTGCCTTGTATACCAATTCGTTCTAATTTTTTAAGTAGAAGAGAGTGACTTACGGTATCAAATGCTTTTTTTAAATCGATAAAAACGCCAAGCACTATATCTTTTTTATCAATGTGAGCCCTAATAGTATGGACTAAATCTACACATGCACTTAATGTATTTGATTTGGAACGAAAGCCGTATTGTTTTTCATACAAAAAGTTAATTTTTAATAAGTAATCGTTTAATCTATTGTATATTATCTTTTCCAATATCTTCGACATTGTTGATAACACCGAGATAGGTCGATAATTTCCGGGATCTGATTTAGAACCGCTTTTATAAATGGGCGTAACCTTGGCTATTTTTAAATTTTGTGGGAACAGCCCTTCATGTAAAAGTATGTTTATACAGTGAGTTAAATTTTGAACTACTACATTTTTAATAGATTTTAGTGCTTTGGAGGTAATACCGTCGATACCTGCACTACTATTGGAGTCCAATGAGTCTATAATTGTTGCCACCTCTTTTGCAGTGCAGGGGGAAAACCGAGTCATGCAGTGTTGGCTACTATTCTGATTTAATTTAGGAAGTACGTATGAGTCGTTACTATTGTGAAAATTTAAGGGGATTTCGGTAGCAAGTTGTACTCCAATATTTGCAAAGAATCTATTAAAGATTGTACATACCTCTACGGGGTCTGACACTAACTGATTATTATTGATTTTCAAGGTTGGGAGAGCACAATTATTTTTAATTTTATTATTCGCTAAGACATTAATAAGTTTCCACATTTTTTGTGGTTTATTAGTACATTTTAAGAACTCTTTATAGTAGTATTGATCTTTAGTGTTTTTGATTTTATTTATAAGATTGTCTCTGTTATTTGCATAATCTGTTTTTAATTTTTCATTATCTGGGTCTCGTTTTAATTTACTCCAACATTCATTCCTTTTATTGATATCTGATATGATGTGTCTATTTATCCATTCCTTTTTTGGCAGATTGATTATTTTGTATTTCATTGTTCTGCTTTTTTAAATCATTTCTTTAATACACTTATATAAATTATCAAAATCATTGATTGCATTGTTAAGTACGTTTGATTCAACCATTTTATTCAGTTTATCATAATCTACAGCTTCATATTGTATTCGTTGTTTTGGCGGGGACTTATATTGTTTCAATTCGACGTATATATTTTTGTGGTCTGACAAAGCCGACTCAATCACGGCAAAATGAAAACTATGTTCTTTAATGTTAGTAACAACATGGTCTATGATTGTTTTAGTTGTTGCTGTTTCGCGAGTACAATGGACTTGGTCTATTTTGTTTAGTATTGTATAGCCGGCTTCAGTAAGCAAGGCTTTATATTGTTTCCTTTTCTTATCAGAGACTAATAAATCTATATTTGTATCTCCAAAGACAAGTGCTCTCTTTTTTTGTAGAAGCTGTTGCTCGTAATGTTGTAGAAAATTGTTGAAGTTTGTATGACCAGGTTTGTAAATGATCCCAACGTACAAAGAGAATTTCTGAAGATGTATCCATAAGTAATTGCTTCCATCATGGTAAGATGATAAACTTAATTCATGTTTCAAGTCATTATGAACATAAATGGAGACACCACCGCCAATAACATCAGATCTTATATTATAATAATGCGAATAATTTGGTAAACTAAATTTATCAGCTTGTTCGATTGATTTTAACTATGTTTCTGTTAGTAATACAATGTGAACACTTTTTTTAAATGAATGGAGGATACAGTGGAGTTCTTCGAACTTACCAGGTTTGCAAATACTTCTAACATTGGCGTAAAAAAAGTTTAGTCTCGACTTATTACTGATTACATCTTGGTAATTATCTAGTACTTGATATGATATGTTCTCATCATTATGTGTTTCTTTGATTTGACAATTATTTAGTTTTTTGCCTCCCTGTTTACAATGATTTTAGGTGTCCCTCTGATATATTTGATCATGATATTTTGTTCACCATTTGCAATTGTTTTTGTTAGTTCGTTCTTGATATTTTTAAAATAATTTTGCTGGGCTACTGTCTGGTCTGAATAAATCTTGAAATTTGGGTGTATTTTATTTTTGTTACGAAGAAGAAGCTTAACTGTTTGTGATGAATCAAAGCATACTTTAATTTTGCGGCTTTTAGTAGGATTATATTTGCCTAAACGAAACATTTTGACTGGCCTTGGGCATCCTTCGATTAATTGATTTAAAACTTTTTCAACTTCAATTGAATCATGATTACGCCCTTCTTCCTTTGTTGTTCGGCATTCGGCTACTCCAATCTTCTTTCTCTTATATTCCGTTCATGGATTTCTTGCATAATTTGTTCTTGTTTTGTTTGTTAGCTTTTTGTTATTGTTAGCTGCTCCTTATTTAAATTACTAGTGGAACTAATGATTTCGCTCAGCTGTGTTTTCATTTCGGTTATATTCTCCCTCATACATTTTAACGTCATTTCCTGCGAGTTTGTGAATTTTCTAATAAAGATTGCATGTCTTGACGAAATTTTTGAAGCTCTTGAAAGCAATTACAATTGCGCTCCGGTTCCTTGCGTTTCCTAAAAGTGATTTTATGTTCCGATGCGGACTCGTATGGAGAAGATATATCCGTAAGTGAGCCAGTACGGCTGGGCGGTGTACGCTTCACGCTCATAACTTGTACCGCAGACGACGGCCGATTCAACACGTTTGAGCATAATACATACATAAACCTACCTACATTCGTATACAAACTCTAAAATCCCCAGAAGATCCTCTATCCGAGTAAGAGCGATAGACGTGCCGGGAGTCGTTCCCATTTCTTAGAATTTTAAACGTAATCCAAAGGAACTTTCAAGGCCCATTCTGAACTATGGCACTGAATTTGACAGAAAATTTTATTGAATTATAAGAAGTATAAAAAAATTAACTGGTATATATTACTTGAACCTTCATAGTCGAGGATAAAAAAAAATGTATACGTATATTATTCAATTTGGAATTGTCATATTTGTGAAGTTTACGAGCTTACTTTTAGCTCCACATGCTTTTACTGCCTATAAAGTGATTCGTTCAAAAAAAATATGCGATCCTAACTAATATTATAAATCCGAATGTGAGTTTTTTTTGTTTATTACGCTTTTATGCCCTACCTACTCAACAAATCATCTTAACTGTTATGCCCAGATTAACATAACATAACATAACAAATAACATAACATAACAAATGCTAAATATAAAAAAAATTTAAGTAAACGTTTTTTCCACAGTTTAATTAGTAATACTAGTTGATCTACGGAATGGTTAAAATCTATTAAATCGGTATTCAGATGTTCAGGGCGATAATATACGGCGAAGCTGAAAATTCTACCGCGATGTAGAAATATTCATAAGTGGTCATATGTAAGTGTGATTTACAGAATAAGGTTTCCGTACCATCAGATGGTGTTTCTTGGGAACGTGGAAGTAGCAATTGGGGACCCACTTTTATTTACAGTTTTTTATTTTACGTATCTATATGTTGTTATAGCAGTCATGGTATAGTATATTTTGTATAAGTTTCAAGTATGTAAGATACAATTAAAAAAACGGTGAAAATAACGATTTGTTGTATGACGGGCCTCTTTTTTACTTTTTTTTGTTGTAATAGCGGCTACGGGAATACGTAATCTTTGAATTTCAAATGTCTACCAGTTATGGGTCAGGATATATAGCCCTATATATAGACGTATGGACAGCGAAATCTTAGTTATAGGGTCCCGTATTTACCTACCGTACCGTACCTATCGTACCGTTGGGTACAGAAGCCAAAAATTAAACAATTCGAGTGAGAGTGAGAATAATACCCATTGAATCCCTGAATACTTCCACGTATCAATTGTATCCGATAGGATTCCAATACGAACGGTCCAATCTTGCCTTTTACTGCGCACCATTAATTTTTAAACTAATAATGAATTTCCGGAGCGCGCCCTGTGTTCGCTTCTTTACCTTTAAAATCAGGGTTGGAACACTGTTTTTCTTCTTACGATTTTATATTTTCCTAATTTTTATTAATATCTATTTTAACAATTTTATTAATTTTCTTTTATATTTTCGTAATTTCGTTAATAAATTCCCGTCGCGCTATCTTTCTACGCCTTTAATAATCAAGTTTGTTTGTTGTACATGTAAAGGACTTTTCAACCATTATAAGTTGAGTTTTCGTTGAAATTTTCACACAAAATTCAGTGTCAAGTGCGGAGGATCAGTATATTACAGCGGTAAAAATGTTAACTGTGTATGAACGTATTGCATAGCGTATGATTAATTATAATATCAGGTACGATACTACCTCTACTCTATGGACTAAAATGTTCGTGTTGGGTGTAAGTATAGCCAGCATCAACGACTCTAATCCAACACACAAGAATTGTTTTACAGAGGATAATGTGGATGACAGTAGTATGATATACCTAACTTTATAATATCGTACGGCTCATACAAAAAATAGCCACACATCTGTGGTCAACCCTCAAGTACGGTTTAATCGTACTCGGGGATGATCAATGAAGTCACTCGGCGGCAGTGACCACTTACCATCAGGTGGAGTACATGCTCGTTTGCTACCTTTATTAGATAAAAAAAACGATTGCGTAACCTTGAACACTGAGATGTTCGCTTCGCGTTTAAAGTTAAGTCGGCGACCACGCCTCTCCAAACCGTAATACACGAATTACTTCATGGAGGATTATGCGGGTGGCGGTGGTACCTCCCCATTCGAACTAAACGAGTTCTACCACCTGGCTATGTTTGTAATATACAACGGCACATAAAAAGATAAACTAGTCATAGGGACTGCCGAAAGAAGTGAAAATTTATAACTAAAAACAACCACAGTCCATAGGGACTCATCTATCTCTCAAGTGACAATATGGTAAAATGTCAACACAAGTTAACAATGTTGTTTACGATACGCCGTACCGATGCGTAAAAGAGAGAGCGCGAAGGGTTAGGATTGGGACGCACCTTTGTCACTGAGCGCGTCCAATTGGTTCTTGTGAGCTGTGCACAGGAACAAATTGACACACGATTTAAGTTTACTCGTTAAGTAATTATAGAATATTTTGCAATCCCTTAAGCGTAAATATCACTGACGCGTCTCTATCATATCCTTAGTATAGAAGTTTTCACTTCAAAAAATTGGAAGCACATAACAAAATATTATACTCTTCAAAATGACCCTAATGTGCACTTATATAGAGTGAATAAGCCTGTAGTCTTACGTTGAGATGTAGCCCTAAAACAATGTTAGTCAAGCGCACACGAGCGGGCTTGTTAGTCGATCGCAATTGGTTTTCTCTGAACATCAGCTTCATATACTCGCTTTAATGAACTTTAAGAAAATTAACAGGTAGGCGTTTCTTATATAATATTATATGATCAAAGTTCTCGACTTGAAAACTCTTGTTAATAAAGATTTGATTTTATATAGCATTTCTAGCTTATATAGCTAGTAATAATTTTTTTATTCAATTTTGTGATTATTACTTTAACTATATTTTTGGTTTTCATTATCGTAAGGTTTAAACTCTGTAAACTAGTTAACAAAATTGAACTCTACTTCTTGAAAAAAAATCATATTTTTGTATTTTGTATTGTATAAAATGACCTTTGTAAATGTTTCAACTATTGATATGAAACAAATGAACATACTAGCTGACCCGGCAAACGTAGTTTTGCTATATACATTAAAATACTATCGCGAAAATTGTGAAATGGAGAAAATTTAGGGCGACAAGTATTTTTAATACTAAATCATAAAAAATAAACTATAAAAGGAAGTGTCGAATGAATAAAAAAATAACGGCATAGGGCCATCCTTATAGCCTAGAGGTATAAAAAATAGATTCTATGAACTATTCTACTATATACTAGACCTACCAAATATGCAAAAAATTATAAACAACGTTATAATCTTTTCGTATGAGTTCGGTAACTATTGTGACACGAGACATTTATATATTAGGTAAACATACTTACTTATATAAAAATACAGAGTAAGTTACGATTTTAAATTGCAAAGATTTTACTTACTGCGCCTCGTTTAGATTTCATTCCTGTCACTCTTTTATAGACTAGAATTATACTTACTTAACGTTATGTAATATATTGGGTGCTTATTCCGATTCTGGAATTGCACAAATCCGACGGTACGGCAGCTTGTTAGGCGTTCGGAAACGATTTCCGACGGAACTCCAAGATTTAAAGGAGGACTACATACGGGTATACTTGATTGGAGAACATTTTATTGAGAATATTCGAGAATACGGGAGTTGGACCAGTCGGTAAGGAAATAGTTTTAAAGTTTGCGAAAAATACAAGTTCTTAAAGGTGTATGAAATCTACAAATCCGTTTTTAGTCAGCGTACTGGACTAAATCCTTTTCGTTCAGAGAAGTTCCTTTACTTTCCTTTTCTGAAGAGGACTGTGTATATCACTCCCCATCGCACTTAAGGGATGTCTGCGTATGTGTTGTTGACAAATGTAAAAACGAAGATGTACTTTCCCAGACCTAAACCAGATCTAATGCATTATTTGTACAGTCATAACTGTATCGAACCCGGAACATTATTATTTTTACATTTATACATTGTACATATTTCATATATATGTTTTTTTTTATCGTATAAAGGAAGCAAACGAACAGTCCACCTAATGGTAAGTGGTCGCTGCCGCCCATGGACATCAGTAATCATCTCCAAGTACGATTAAATCATATCTAAGTTTAATCACAAATGCGTTACCACCCCTGAGGACTAAGATGTTCGCCTTGTGTACAAGTATAGCCGGTAACCGCGCCTCTCCAAACTGAAACACAATAATTGCTTTACGGAGGATTAGGAGGGTGGCGGTGGTACCTACCCGGTTGAACTACTCTAGTTCTACCACCTGGCAATATACAGTCAGCTTAAATAAGTTTTTGCGTATGTAGTGGTGTATAACCATATAGTGAGTAAAACCGAAATAAACCAGTTTGCGCTGTCACATAGTGTACTTCTGACTTTTTGTTTGTTAATCTATTCTGGTATTGCGTATTATTTCACTGATCAAAAACACACTACACTCAAATCTCACAAGCCCAAAAACGTCTCCAAAATGCTTATGTATACACAAGTATGCAGTTATAGTCTAGTGGTTAAGAATCCGACCTAACTTACTTACACAACATATTGATCTTTCAACATTATGCGCGTTAACACACGCAATAATGTAAATAAAAAGGCAAATTTTCGTTTGCTTTTCAGTGAAGGAAAATTTTGTGAGGTAGTTTTCTACCAATGCAAAGTATAACAATTCACAGTTGGCCAGCGTGGTGGCTATAGCCTAAGTATTTCTTTCTGTGATGGGAGACCTGTGCCCAGCAGTGGGCCATGTGGATTGTGATGCTGATACACCCGTATTGATAAAAATATATTTGCAAGTGCGACTACTTACTCGTATCCGAATTTTATAATCAAAGAAACAATAAAAAGATTATGAAAGACAAAAAATACTCGCCAGAAGTATAACTCACTGTCTAGAGTCAGACTACTTTACATTTAAAACGATGTTAAAATTTATAACAGACATAAGGCTCTCGACAGTGGCTTGCACTGAAAAAGTAATAAAAATATATGAATCATAAAGATGCGGCGTGGTTTTCCGTCAGCCTTATGTTGAAGTTAATGGGCCAATTTTATGAAAATTTCGCCTTTTATGATATAAACGAACATACCGTAAAATGGCAAGTGTATTAACACTTAATGTGTGATACAAATTACATTAGATATTTTATTTTGCTCATGATAATAAACAGATAGTAGCGTATATAATCATTAAACAATGCTACTGACCATTATTAATCGGAATTAATAGGTATTTGTGTTAACTTTACTACATCAATCAGAATTGGAGTATCATAGTAAAGCATGCTCGAGGCCTATCCCAGGTTTAGGAAGATCATATTAGGAGTATGATATAAAAGGATTGCAGTTGCCTGCTACCTTTCTCATTGGATACGTTGACGAAAAATACTCTTTATCAAGAGTGCCCTTGGTGATATATCGTTATCCAAAAATTAAAAACCTTTTAAATTTTTGTAGTAGTTAACTGTTTGTCTTATGAATCGTACAGCGATAACTAAAATCGAATTTATGTATAAAAATCGGCTGCATGACATATTATGTTGAATATTTACAATCACAACACCCACAGTTCATTGACATCCACATTATCTATTTGCAAATTGTTTGTCAATAGTCTATTGGGAAGCAAATGTAGGAATTTGGGACCATTACTTTGCTAAGGACAAACTGGACGGGTCATCGAGCAAACCTTTGCGAGTCGCCTAAAGAGTCAATGTGCTGGAAACACTTCGACTCCGACGATACCCGGACCTTTCCGTTTTCGATAACCATTTAAAGGTACGTGAATGGCCAAGTATTAAATTTGTTTGCGAAGAACTGTGCGGTCCTTTTTGTTGACAGCAGTTCGCGACTTGTTTCACTTCGAACGAGCAAGCGATACAGACTTTTTTATAGTGTAAAGGTAGCAAACAAGCATGGACTGCATGCTTTGTGATGGTAAGTGGTCACTGCCACCCATGGGCATCATTAATCATTCCCAAGTACATTTGAATCATACCAAAGTTGGATCACAGATGCGTTGCTATCCGTGAGGACTAAGATGTTCGGCATCTGTATAAGTATAGCGTGCAATCACGTCTCTCCAAACCGAAACACAAGAATTGCTAATTACGAGGGTGGGGGTTGTACTTCCTCAGTCGAACTACATGAGTTCTACCACCCGGCAAAGTACCTGGTACTAAAGCGAGTTACCTTATTTTTATAACAGATAATATTTTTATAAG
The DNA here is from genome assembly GCA_018250455.1 of Polygonus leo. Lineage (NCBI taxonomy): Eukaryota > Metazoa > Arthropoda > Insecta > Lepidoptera > Hesperiidae > Polygonus > Polygonus leo. The sequence continues at coordinate 4,318 of DWNR01002130.1, read as the reverse complement.
TGACTGTTACTTAATTCATCAATGAAATGAAATATGATGAAGATCATCAAACAAAGCATTATTATCTACTAATGAGTTGATTTCCGTTTAGAAGAACAAGCCTTTGGTAATAATTCATTACGGTGGCGTTTTAATTGGGGTTGATGGATTTTTAAGAACTTTTTCAAGTATCGTTAAAATGGATACCATTTTAATGGGAACGTCATGTAAGTTTATTGCACTTTTTATATTACAGCAGACTTGACTAGAACTAAACTGACTAGAATTTAAGGCATACTTGATCAGGAAAGACGACTACGGAAAGGAGCGGACTAGATCAGAATGGCCGGCAGAACAACGTAAATCAGAACCGACCGGAGCTGCAGAGCCAGCTCGACCGATTCTACACGGCAGATATATGGCAGTTGTACTTCTATCTACGTAAGATAGGAAGATCCATACAAAGTAATTGTTTGGGGTTACACCGAACAGCGATCGCACGTCGAACGTATTTCAATGCATTCGACGTGCGATCGCTTTCATCTTCATCCTTTATTAATTTTAAAATCAGTTCGCGTTTATTAAGTTTAAAACCATTTACCAAGAATTTCGCGATTAATAACCGTTCGGGAGGCGCGTGCTCAAACTATAAACCACGAACATTTACCATTAACCATTTGCCATTAACTATTTAGCCGTTACCATTTAACAATTTACCAAAATAAGACCATATCGTTTATCATTTCGTGAAACATGAAACACACCCACACACTCATATCTTCACGCCAAATCCCTAATGGGGTAGGTTCTAAGTCAAAACGCTAGACTTGCTGTGCCTATACAAACGTTACTGTATGGAAGTGAGAGCTGGGTATGTCAGAAACAGCATGAAAGTAGAATTACCGCGGTGGAGATGAGATCACTACGGAAAGTATGTGGTGTGAAACTCTCAGATCACGTTCGAAATCGAGAGGTTAGAGAGAAAGTAGGACCATTTATACACGTGTACCATTAGCCTCGAGGGCAACACGTGTAGTAGTTAAGTCTATAAAAAGGATAGGAGTTTAACCATTCAAACACCACCTTTTTACAGTAATCGCTTGGCATTATTTTATCAGCCTCGTCACGAATCCAACCAGAGGCTTCAAAGCCAAATGTCGCATCCGATAAGTTATTGTTATTCCAGCACTTGTGATTTAGGTCGACGTATTCACAATGTTTGCAGACAAAGAGTCAGTCCCGGGATTCCTACTTTCCGAGTCGTAAGGTTTTATTAGTGCGTTTAAATTCTCTCATCCCTCGATATTGATAAAACATTGAGCTTATCCTACGCTTGTGTTCAGTAATATGGGCAGTGTTTGAGCATTGGTTACAAAAATTGCTCTCTACTGTATAACTTTGCATATCGTATTTTGTTGGAGTTTTATAATGACAGTTGTATTATATGTTGGCTGTTGTTTTGATATTGCTTCTAATTTTAATATCAAATCAAGATTAAATATAAGTTAAAAAGTATTTTATTTTTGTTGTGCTGGAAAAATACTTAATTCCCTCATTTACGAAATAATTATATTGAACTGTGTATATCATATGTATATATCTCGACAAGCCTTACGTTTGTAACCTCTCCAAGCGTCGTCTTAGAGCATCTTCCTCATTCAAGCTCAGTCCTATTAAGTTGTAACGCTGGCTTCAGTCTAGATAAGGTCTAGTTAAATTACTACCTAACATCTCCGGACGAAGTCATCTTCACCTGACGCCTGTTTAATTCCGTATTATTAAGGCCTTAGTCATTTAAGTCTACATACTATGTACAGTACATACTATCTACTATAATCAAAGTATATTTATTTTAAAGTAGTCATTCACATTAACTTTTAAGTGTCATATTAAGAAAACATCACATTTTTTTTAATTAGAGCTAACGTATTAATATGATATAATAATAAAAAAATTACAATCTTCAAAACATTTTTTGAGGAATTTTACACTAGCTCCATTAAAGACTTCCTATAATCTACGCGATTGGTAGCTACAAATTTTAGTCAGTAATCGCGTTAGTAAGTATAGATATACTAACTAATTTAGCTTATGTATTCGAAAGATCTTTATTCACAGAAATCAGCATATAAATTAGGGGTTGGCCTTTATATTAAAATTTTATATCGAAACTCTTACAATCACTTTCTTTTTTTTTGTTGGAACGCCGTCCAAGATTCGTATTTAGATGCTGAAAACGTTTCAAAAAAGTAGAAATAAAATGCTTTATTACGCTTTTTATAGTTCACTTTGTATCTTTTTGGGTTCAGTTTAGTATTAACGTAAAAATGTTGCGTCTTTGCAAGATTTTATTATTATAAAAAATATTTAACATGTTATGTAGCTGAGTTAATATAAAATTCCACTTTCAGATATTAAAGTTTGTTATTCATGTAGGAATAATTTGCGTATATATCCGACAATAAACCTAGACATTTATTAAGAGACGGGTATAACCATACCCTCATAATCCTCCGTGAAGCAATTCTTGCGTTTCGGTTCGGAGTGACGTGATTTCCGACTTACTTACGAACGAACCGAACATCTCTTATACACGGCGCGAACACCTTAATCTTTAGGGGAACGCAACGCAATGCAAACTTGGGTGTTACTCAATCGTACTTGGGTATGATCACTGATCTCTACGGACGGCAGTGACCACCATCAGGTAGACTGCATGTTCATTTGCTACTTTTACACGATCAAAAGTCGCTACGCCGTTCTCAAAGACCATAGCAATCATACTCAACTTAACATTTCACGCTGAACTTTCGACACATGTGTGACTGCACTAAAATATATGCGCAAAATCGAAAACAATGAGAATCCTCTCTTTTTTGTCATTTTAAAAGTCACGTTGTCTTTTCTTAAAATTGTTGGTTACATTATATTGCTAGATATTATCTCACCCACGGTTGGATGGTAAAATTGTCACTGATCAAGTTAAAACTTCATACACCTCGAAGAACAAGTGGAACTTTTAGGCACGTGGTTTTCCTTAGTTATTCTTTTACCATAAATCGGCCTTTAAAAAGGATGTCAACATTGTCTCACAAGCTATCTAAGACAGTTGAAATCATTATTTTCCTGCAGTTTCTTCAGTTGTTATTATGTTCCCATTTTAGCTTTATTTCAAAGGGGAAGCGTACCTCATCCATTCTCATTATTTGTATCGCCTTGTTCAATTGAAACGTTTATTGTCTTGTAGCTGTTGCAGACTGTCTGTTCTAAACGTGTTTATTTTAATATAAGTGTATATAAAAATCCTGTGTTTCGTATCCCGTAAGCCTATTTATATGTAATTGCATACATGTGTATATTCAAATCAGTGTAAGCATGTTTTTCCGTCCATTTCCATTTTCCATTTATTCATCCATACAGTGAGTAAAACTGAAATGAATTGTTTGCACTGTCAAGTAGAGAAGTAGAGTACGTCAAACCGAATGACGGTATCGTCGGACGCGACACGTCGTGCCATATTGTTTGTTAATCTTTTCTTGCGTATTATTTCACGAATCAAAAATTTAAATCCATTACTTTAGGGGGATGGAGAAATTTTTGTCTACATGATATCGAAAAGGAAAATTAATTCTGGGTAGAGACGAAGCTACGAAGCATCGGATACTGACAAATTCGGTCAAAAATTTGTACTGCACTTGTTATATGTTTAAATCGGTTTTAGATTAGCCTATCTTTGTTGCGTTTCTAAAAATCATTTGGTGGTTCTTAATATATTATAAACAAAACTTAAAATATATATTTGCTTTCACTCCATTTATAATATTAAATTTAAGGTTGTCTTGTCGAATCTATATTTCATCTAATTGAGTATCGGTGTACTCTTCAAATAAGGCTATCTTAGGATTAGACAAAATATCGCAAATCATAGCTAATAAAACGCTATTGGTTTGGACTTTGACTATGACTTCACCTTAGGTAGATTACTAGATGCGAGAGCTTTTACATTAATATTTTATCTCCAAATTCAGATGTTCCGTATCATTTTTTTATTTAGATCTTTGTTATTATTATAAATCAAATATTCTTAGTGCAGTAAAAGATGTAAATTCAAGCCACTATGTTTACGATCCCTTTTATGTGTCACCCTCACACTCCGTGGTATACTGCGTGCAGCTGACGTGTTTTATCGGAGATACCTGTTGAAAAGTGTGTTTTTAACCGACTTCAAAAAAGGAGACGGTTCTCAATTCGTCAAATTTTTCTTTATGTTTGTTACCTCAGAACTTTTTATTGGGTGAACCGATTTGGATGATTCTTTTTTATTTGAAAGATCTTGCTT
>DWNR01002129.1:0-13591 GCA_018250455.1 Polygonus leo | reverse complement strand
CGCCGGCACGCACAGGTGCTTGCGCGTCATCTCGGGCCCGACGCGCAGCGCGAGCGCGTACAGCGCGTCCAGCAGCTTGCGGGCGAGCGCGGCGCGCGCTACGGCGCCGCTGGGGCACGCGCTGCGGGTCGTGCCCGCTAGGCGCAGCGCTGGCTGGAGGATGGATTTCAGAAATGTGTCCTGCGGAAATGAAAATTATTATTGTGTTTAACCAGTGTAGTATATTATAAATATAGCAATTTTTTTTTTATTTTAGTATATATAGTAATAAAGTGACTGCAATCTACCTGATGATAAATGGTCACCCGCTCAAGAACATATTAGACATCAAAAGATCCGCTAATTGACCTTAAATAGGCAAATTGTTCGAGGAATTTAGAAATAGTCAAACATATTTAAAAAATACTGTATAGAAACCTAGATGCCAAATAATAGTGTGAAATCATGTAGAATTACAAAAGAACTTGAATTACAAAAGTTAATTTACTTTAATTGAAATACTTTGTATTATATTATTCAAATGATAATAAAACTTGCTGAAAAATAAAGTCGTGACAAACCTGCAACTGCTCCATAACCTTGACATCAGACATGAACGGTAGCAGATACTTGACGAGTTGCAAACAGGCAACCACGCCGCCCTCTAGCGGCGCAGACAGTCGCCGTCGGGACGACGCTATCAACTCGCCCATGTGTGGCAGATATTGGAATATTATCAGTTGTTCGCCATACATTGCTGTGGATGTACAAGAAAAAAACAGCTGTTACATATACGTAACTAGTTGGTACACAGCCATTTAAATATCATATGATTTACATATATGTTCAGGTTCATATATATGTCTTTAATGATTCAGACATATCTGTAAATAATCTGATGGACATGCTCCAACTTGGGGGAATTCATACAGTTATTGATATAAATGATGCATTTGAATTGCAATGATGTTTTACAAATTGCAATGATGTATTTGCATTTAACCACAAAACAAAACCTAACTACCTCTTTGGAAGGTAAATACCGGATCGATGGAGTCCTTCGAAAAGGTGGTCTCATTCAAAGATGGCTATGCAATGAAGCATTCCCTGTACACAATAGTCACTACTTTCCATCTGGTGACCTTTTAATAATTACCGTTGACGTTAACCAATAAAAGTGACTGATAAAAACACACATTAGGGGTTGACACACACCACTGGACTGAGTTTGATTGAAATTTAGATATAATTTTTCGCTAATGAAACCTGTATTGATTAAACAATGACTCACCTACAATAGACGTGAGACACTTGATGACCTTCATAGCGTTCTTATCGCCGATGACCTTGCTGCTGACTATTGATATCTCATCGAACTCATCTCGCTCATCTCCCTCCCAAGGCGACAGATTATCTTTGCCAATATAACACAGTGTTAACATTTTCAGCAAGTTCCTAGTTATATATCTACAGGTAAGCACTGGACCTAATCGATGAGACAACCAAATAAGACTCTCTGAGCTCATGTCCGATATTTTGTATGCGCTCGTATCTCTGCTGCTCTGATTAAGATCTTCCTCAACGAAACTTCGTGTAGAATTCGGTGTCAGGTTATCAAAGTGTCTATTCAGCTCCAAACTTCTCACACGATTACCATTCAGTTCTCTACGTGTGTCATCTTCTTTTGCATCATCATCAGCGAAATGCAAGTAGCTTGTGAACATTGGTTTTGGGATGTCTATGGTTGGCGACATTGTTCCTTTCGTCGGAGTCTCTGGTAGGTTATCGCGATTGTCATCTCTAGTGATAACAACATTCGGTTCTTTGCAGTTCAATGAAGTGACACTGTTTGCGAATATCTTGGGATTTCCAGGAGAGGAATATTCTATTGACGGTGATGGAGTCTGCAGTACTGAGGATTCTTTTAAAGCGTTGTTGGAGTCAACTGAACCAGTAGGTGATTTACTCCTGCTGCTTCGGCTAGGGTTCCTTTCTCTGTCATTTTCAAAATGGAATAATTCGTTTTCACTTCTGCTATCGACATCTTTTTCCTTCTCTTTTAGAACTTCGTTCACTTCGGCCATAGTTTTCTCAACATTTGGCGTTATTATATGCTCCGAACCGTAAGACGTATCCGGTGAGAATATGTCGGACGTTGAAGTTAAAGCGTTCTTGACATTATCATCCGAATATCTTGGTTTTTTGTTTGACAGTGTTCGATTATGGCAAAGGTGTCCTGGAGAACCTACTTCAAGACTGATGTCTTTGTAACCACCGACAGCTTCTACTAAATGTTGAGTAAAATTATCCAAAAAGCACTGAAGCCCCAATCGCACCATAAGTTGCAGTAAAAATATGTTGTGATACAGTTTCACAAATTTCTGTTTGCTTGCCAAATTACCAGCAGATATCGCATCAACTTCCGTCAATTTGTGCTGGTCTGGCTTATCAAAAATGAAGTCGTCGTCTTCGTAGAGATTCAATATGTGTTTCAATAACTTGTTCTTTGTTTCAACTGGACCAAGAGCCTTACTAACAGTATCGAATAAATGCCACGCGGCCAGCACTGACGTGTCTTTACTCTCGAGCAATTCTATATAATGTTGGAGAAAAATATCCAACAAATCGAACTGGTTTTGTCCAGCAACTTGGTTCAGAAGCACACCTAAATGAATGACGCACGCCTGAATTTTGCCCTCTGCTATCTTCTGGTTGAAATAAAGTTTTGTTTTATCGACGTTTTGGTACTTTTCGCACTGAACACCGTCGCATTCGTATGTGTATAATATGCTTAACTCATTGCTGGTCAATTCATATTCATGTAGAGTACTCAGAAGATTGTATAGTGTAGTAAAATGTTGTGGAAATGGTATCAAATGCTGCATAAGCAGCGGTTGGAGCAATTGTGATGCTGTGGGTGGAGGCAAGCCTTTGTCTGTTATAATAATTCTTTTCAAGGGTTCCTCTTTCTTGGGAGTCAATTCTCTAAAGGCAAGTGTCGGCGGATGCACATTTAGAAGAAGACACGCAATGTAACTAACACATCTCGGCATCGAACTAAAGTGATACTTCAATACGGTCCGACAGCTGTTGTACCTTTCCAAGAAAGTAGCGTTACTTGCTCTCAACGGACGCATTTGGACGTGAAGGAATATTTCCACAATGAGGCAACCTACAACCAACATGTCTTCCCTGCGACTTTCGGTCACAAACTGCTTATAAACTGCTGCATCTGTCGTGTACCTGGTGTTGAACATTCTGTTCTTCCTTTCCTTCAAAACATTCTCTAAATTTGCATCCTGACTGAACTTCTTCAGATATCCTTGATCGTATGACGCCAGGAACATGTGATTCGTGAATGCTGTTTCGTCGGACCCATCTTTCAAGAGCGTATTGACAATTTCTTTTTCTTCTTGTTGTACGGGATACAAACTCAATCCTGTCAAATGTTCTTTCTGTTTATCGGCAGCTCGGCTAAGAAAACACTTAGTTCTGAAATGATCTAGAGTCTCTTGCGCTTGTATTAATGCTGCTGGACTGAACTCCTTTGGAAGATATATAACTCCTTTTCCAAGTTCAGAACGTTGGACCCTGTAATGTCTGGAATGGGATGAAGCTCTACTTTCGCTTACAGAAGATTCTTCGGTTTCTTGACCTTTAGAAAGAGATCGTGCTCTATGACTACTTTTGTGACGAGATCGGATGCGTTGGGGAGGGACGGTGAGTCTAGAGATGTGCTGAGGGAGGCTGCTTGAATCCTCTTCCTCCTCAGAGAATTCATCTGAACTGTCACGGACGGATTTTTCTGTGAAAAGAAATTATGATCAAAAAATACACTTTTTAATACTATACCAAACCTATGACGTCCACCAAAAGTGAAATAAAATCGCGCTAAACAGAAATTGTTTTTCACTAAACATCATAGAAGTAATAAAGGGTTTTGTTCATTTCGCACTAGCATCAATTGATGTATATCATACGTGCGTGCACGGTACTACCAGGGCTCGCTAGAATGAAGCTACTCACTGGTGTCACGTAGCGCGGCCCGCGGTACTACCTCGGCTCACCAGTGAGCTACTTACTGGTGTCGAGCGGCGCGGCCCGTGCGTGCACGGTACCACCATGGCTCCCTATAATGGCTGCTAACGCGGCATAGCCCGTGCGTGCACAGTAATACCTCGGCTCGCTAGGACGGGGCTACTCACTGGTATCGCGCGGCGCGGTCCATCGCAGCCGCGGCGGCGCCGGCGGCGGTGCGCGGACACGTCGCGGCGGATGCGGTGCGGCTAACAGCTGCACGCCGGCGCCGCGCCGCGCGCACGTGTGCCCGTCCACTAGCGACAGGCACACGTTGCGCGCTTTTATCGCTGGCGCACCGGATAGTCTGCAGACAGATTGATTTTAAGTAATTGATGTTGGTACACACAAAACCTAAAAGCTTTGTAACTAACATGAAAGTAAAGTGAAAGTAAAGTAAACAAATAAACGACCATAAACCAATTGTCATTCCACAGCTAGGTACAGGTTTCCTCTCAGAATAAGAATGCGTAAATCTTAGGTACGCACTGTAAGTGTGCATTGGATGAACTTCACGCGCCTTTAAGTTATTTTTAAAATATTTGAGTTTCGTCACGAAGATTTCCACCGAATACGATACTACGGTAAAAAACATTTTTTACCTAGTTTAAAATTTATTACCCAGACCTAACAGTCATGATAGGTCTAAATCCTGACTGCTAGGCTACCACTACTTCAGTTCAATTTTAATCTGACATAGAATCGTACCCAGAACCCATATAACACGACGATCACAATAACATACACCTATAACATCAAGAAATCAACAGAAAATTTATTTGGTATAAAATTTCACTTAATACCCAATATGGTGTTCTCAGAAACAATAAACTCACTTGTAGCCAAAAGTAATATCGATCCAGTGGTGTAGGTTCTCGGAGACGTGTGTGCTTTCTAGTGCTTCCCTGTGCTTCGTTATGAAGTCTTCCACGCACGTTGCCCATGATGGAATACCTAAATCCTGTAATAAAAGTAAAACCTTTATTTAATATAGAAACAAATATAAATTTAAAAAAATATTTTAGAAGTGAAACTTCTTAAGCCGCGCTGAGAATAAAAAATCTATATCGGGACAGAGTTAAGACGATAAACCAGTAACATTTTTGTTCCCTTCTTTGTGCGGAGCTTCGTAGATCTCCCTACTCTGTGTCGCCACTCATCACTCGATTTTTATATTTACACTGTATTGTATGTCATCCGATAAGCGAATAAAATATGCAACATGTTAACAAGCAACTTTTGTGCAAGTAACTTTTTTTTGATTAATTAAGTATACCAAAAACAATATTTACACAATGCTCAGTTTGGTGCAGGACTAGGCAGACATAATTTATGGAAAAATATGGCTGCTAGTAATAATAATAATAAAAATTAAATAAGGGTTCCTATTAGTTTCCAATGAAAAACGGATTGAAATTTTCAATTTCCATTCCAAAAGTTGTTTGACCTATCCAAATTTAATTCAGAACATTAATGACATTTCTAATTGCGACATCTGTTTCACGTACAAACGAGCTAAAACAGAATTATCCAGACCATCTTTTTAATTATACAAATCAAAACTAAATTGATCAAGTCTCACCAAGTTAGTCCTATATATAGGTAGGATACTTTTGTTCCTAATAGATTCCACAGGTCCCACATTAGTTAACTACTAAAATTAAACAAAAAAAATCAAATTTAAATATATACTAATAATATAAAGCTGAAGAGTTTGTTAGTTTGAACGCGCTAATCTCAGGAAGTACAGGTTCAAATATTTTTGTGTTGAATAGTCCATTTATTGAGAAAGGCTATATAACAGTATCAACGAAAAATGTTACAAAAACAGGGAAAATTTGACCCACTCTCTCTTATATGATACAAACGAAGTTGCGTGGATCAGCTAGTATTCTATATGTGAAAAGATATAAACAATAAGTACATGCTGTATATGACACATTCGCAAACAGCCCTCCGAAGCGTAACATTGAAAAAAGTTGTACAAAAATCAACTTTATGGTCTTACAATAAGGCGCAACACTATTTGAAAGTCACGCTTGACATGGCTATGTATAAAACTCATATCAAATGAAACCAGGCGAGTCTGCGCTATCAAAAAGCCTTGCAGATAAAAACTAATTGATCGTGTATATAAAGGGAACTCCTCTTAAAAATCTTCAATAAATCCGTTATTACTATCCTCTCGAGTCAGCAGGAATTTCCTCTCAGAATAGTTCAAATAGTGCACCACGCTAAACTTCCCAAATGGAAATTAGCGAACTTCACATTACACACAGTAATGATCTATACATAAAATAAAATTGTACCTAGTCGATTTCTATGCGTTGCTGATATATAAAATACGCAAAAGATATGTAAAAAGATCACTTGTACGTATGTCTGTGCAGCGTCTTGCTGTTTGCAGACGCATTACGCAAAAATTACAAAATTAGATGCAGTTTTCACAGACGCTAATGGACTAACTAAATAAAATCTCGTCTTTGTTTCATTTTGTTTAAGGAAAATAATGTATTTTCCTCACGTTTTCTTTTGACGTGACAATGACCAACGATCCCGTTTGCTACCTTCACTATTTAAGTGTTATTCCAATATTAGTGAGAAAACTGAACCTACATTGATCTATGACAAAACTTAACGCGACTTGCGATAACATTAATACAAACAAATTAATTACAATATTTCAATTTAACCTTCGGAGAGTGACGACGGACAGTACGGAGTGTGACGTAAATGCCGATAAAAGATATGAAAATTATTCTTGATTCAATTATTTATTACTTGTTAGTAATAAATAATAATTTTTCGCAATTATGCAAATGATATTATTTTATTAGCTTTGCTTTTGCTTTTGCTTTTCGATTAAAAACATCGTTAGGACTCGTGAAGGATATTGGCAAATATATATGGAAATCCTGTACTCTTTTTTGTTTATATTTTGTAGAACACGAATATACGGTCCACATGATGATAAGGAAACACTGTCTCCAGTGGACATTTGTAGCCAAACACAGGTACGATTGAGTCGTACCTGATCACAATCCTTAATCACTATTTTGCCGGCAAGCATTACTCCGAAACCGAAACACAATAATTGCTTCACGATGGATTAAGAGGGACGCGATGCTACCTCCCCGGTTGAACTGAACAGATTCTACTAGCTGATAAAGATATATACTTGACTAGATCAGTGAGCTGGGGTCCACTTATCAGAGAGGATCCGTGCCAGTTAGGATTTGGGTCCCGGGACGTCCCGGGACTTCCCAGGACTTTAATTGTAGGCTGTCTCGTGTCCCGGGACTTTGAAATTGTCGGGAATTCCCAAACCCTAGTGCCAGTAAAAAGAATTGTGTTTATAATATTCAAACTCAATAGTTTAGTAATATAATATTATGTATCTAAATCACCGACGGATGTTTTCAATTCACACGATCAATTCTATTACATGTTGCATCCCAATCACCGTGACCCAAACCTAATTACATAACCAACGTTGAATGTTGACTTTGTATGAGATAACTACAATTTGTTTGCATGAGCGATAGACTACACACATAGATACAAGATAGATAGATAATAAAATGGATTGAGGTATACTCTTTGCTTGTGGTAAACAAATCGATAGATATGTAGTTCTTAATTCTTGTAAACATAGCAGAGGAACCGGCCCAGTGGGAGTCGGATTCGGACTCAAAAGGGTCTGTACCATTGTCTATAAAAAAACGCCAAAATATCACGTTTGTTGTATGGGAGCCTCACTTAAATATTTATTTTATTCTGTTTTTGTCTAGATTTCACAGTTCATGAGATACAGCCGGGTGAAAGACAGACGGATAGCGGAGTTTTAAGTAATAAGGGCCTTTAAGTACGAGACCTTTAAAACCAAAAAAAAAAGTAAAAATGGTTGGAAAAGATTTTCACATTTTTAGGATCCGTGCACACGATATATGTATGATAGATATGCATATATCTTAAAGGAATTGAGGATGCCCTTGCTCGGGAAGCGCATAATTGGAAATCTTAAACATGTTTGCGTTTATATCGACAACAATGCACAACGTATTTGCTGTGCAGTACAAAACATTTGCACCGAACCGAAGGTTGGTTCTGTGTTTTGTTTTGTAAACAATAATGAAAGTATCATTATTGTAACTTTGAGCGACGGCAAACTTAAATTATTTAGAACGCAAGAACTCTGTCCAATAGAGCCACGACAAAAATAAAAGTAGTAGACTACTAGCTTGAAAAAGGGCTTTTATATAATTTGAGACACACCCGTTGATATAATACGCAACAAATATGTTGTGGTAAAGCTCAAAATATAAAGACATTCTGAATTGGTACAGGGTTTGCGCGCATCACGGGTCAGTGTTTTCAATTTCAAAATAATAAATAAAAACTAAAAAAACACGCCTTTAAAGCACATCGATCGATCGATTTATTGTTAATAAGATAAAGATTTTCGGAGAGGCGACCTGAAAACCGGCGATATCATCCAAGGCCTTCCCAGCAGAAGGCAGAAAACAACAAATCCCGAATTCTGAAGGTTCTAGTAAGGATATCGGGACAATTCTTTCATATTATTGCATCGTCATCGGTCCTTAATAAGTATGCAAAAATTCAAAGTAATTCGACATTTCGAAGTCGATCAAAACCGCGTTCAAAGTGTCTTTTACATACAAACATACGACCGAAACTAATAAAAGCGTGTTAAAAACAGTAACGTAAATAGTTAAAAAATAACTGTAATTTAAAAAAAAGTTTTGATATCATACTTCCAATCGTCACACTTTACACCCGTAATTTATTACTAGAGTTTAGATAAAGTAACTCCGACCTAACGCGAGTAAAATTGCAATCCTACTTGGCATGTACTAAACATTATTTCGGGATTTAGGATTCAATCAATGAATGAACGACCTATGGCACTAGTATCTACAATTCTCATAATATTAATACGCCAACGGCAACTTTTTGTACACTCTTTCAGTGTTTATCATTTAGGAAGGGCAATGAAAGTTATATCAAACGCATAAAAAACTAAGCTAATAATTGCACAGAAGGAAGGAAAGAACCATCCAAGGAACAAGGATCCAAGGAACCTTAATTGATTGATTGATGCAAATTGATCGAGATACAATTTTCTCATTGGTCGAATATCGACCGCTGGAGATACCACAGTAGATACATACCGGCAAGTCCTCGTGTATGCTCTTGAAGACCGCGGGATCAGTGTAGAACTCCGGTATGCACTCGTCCGGAGTCCACTCCTGCACGCGCTGGATGGACGCGGGGTACTCCGCTGGCACCCACTTGTTGCGCACGTGCTTGCAGAGGATCTCTTTTGGTGTTCTACGCAAAAAAGTTGTCATAAATGGGTCAAGTTAACATCGGACTCGCACTTGAAGGGATCCGTAAAAGATTGCGTTGTGGCTAATTGGAATGCAGTTAAATACGCTTTGGAAAGAAATGCTGATAACTAGTATTTTGTATGGGGACCCATGTTTATTAACTTTACTTTGTTTTTAAGATTTTTTATTATAATGGTTATAATAATAAGAATTCTGTAAAAAAATCTACATACGTTACGGTAAAAAAATAAGTATAAAGGTCGGTGAAATTATCACTTACTTGTTCGGGGGCCCCTTTTATTATTTTATTAATACCCCAAGTCTTACCTATTACGGTTCATAAGATAATTAAAAAAAACGGTGAATATACCAGCTGCCAGTCCTTATGAAGACGAAACAAACAAACACTCCAAAAACATAGTAGTACACATAACAAGTGATGTCCGACAGAGCGTCGGACAAATGGTGTGATATTTATGAAGGAACAAATAAGCATGCTACAAACGTACCTGCGCGCCAACTACACATAGCAGGTGTTGTCCGACAGAGCGTCGTACACATGGTGTAGTATCTGTCCTATCGTACTGGTTACGTCATAGGTCATGTCTAGCTGCAAATCCCCTTTACGAAGCAGAAACAAATAAGCGTTGCATAAACATACCTCCGTGCGAAGTACAAATAACAAGTGATGTCGGACAGAGCGACGGACACGTGGTGTGGTATCTGTCCGTTGGTGCTGGTGACATCATAGGTAATATCCAGCTGCCGATCCCCTTTATGAGGCAGAAACGAACAAACTCTCCAAAAACATACCTTCGTGCCAAGTACACGTAGCAGGTGATGTCCGACAGAGCGTCGGACACATGGTGTGGTATCTGTCCATTCGTGCTGGTTACGTCGTAGGTCATGTCTAGCTGCCGATCGCCTTTATTTAATCTGTACTTCGACTTGCTCAAGTCACGCCAGTTGCGTCCTACAAGACAGTCAGAAATTCATTAATTCTGTAATTGATTGCTTTTATGGTCTTTCTAATACTTACTAGGGTACAATAAAGAGTAATAAAGAACAGGGAAGATTAGGTTTCTAAATGTTTATGTTGCCGGAAATCTAATAGGTGGTAGAACTAGTTTAGGTTGACCGGGGAGGCACCACCACCGCCCTCATATTCCTCCGTGAAGCAATTATTCGCAAGTGTTACAACAACAACAATTATTCGAAGCAAGTGTTTCGGTGTGGAGAGGCGTGGTTACCGGCTACACTTATACAAGAGGCGAACATCCTAGTCCTCAGAGGTAACGACGATTCTGTGATCAAACTTAGGTATGGTCTAATTGTATCTGGGGTTGATTACTGATGTCCATGGGCGGCAGTGACCACTTACCATCAGGTAGACTGCATGCTCGTTTGCCTACATACAATAATAAAAAAGACCCTATGTTACACAAACTTACCTGACGTATACCTTCATAATACATAGCCTTCGTCGATAAATAGGCTACCTAACACTAAAATAATTTTTCAATTCGAATCAGTAGTTCCTAATATTAGCGCGTTCAACCAAACAAACAAACAAACTCTACAATTTTATAGTATTAGTATAGATTTACTGTATTTGTAGTGTCCATCACACGGCACGATTTTACATGCATTATGATATCTTGATACTAATATTATAATCTAATAAATAATCTTATAGTACGCAATTATCGTGATTCATAAAACCATGTGACTTTTACAGTGCTATAAATAGTACAAGGGTGCCTGATATACAATGATTATATTAATAAGCGGAGATATAAGACATAAATATTAGTTCAATATTAACTAGTTATTATAAATTACATGCAAATTTTTTATAGTATTTTCTGTTATTGGGTATTGATCATTTCCGCCTTTCTTACAAGAAATAAAGGTGGTAGTAGGTGGTAGATATAGAATTGATTCGTGTACTATGGTCAGAGAAATACCACGGAAACCCTTCTTATCCTCCGTGAAGCAATTTATTGTGTTTCGGCCTTGCAAATTATTGTTTGCCGGGTATACCTACTTACACACGACTTACGACGAACATCTTAGTCATCAGGGGTAGCAACGCAATTGTGGTCAACTACAGGCACGATTCAATTGTACTTGATGTTGATTACAAGAGTCCATAGGCGACAGTGTCCACTTACAACCAGGTGTACTGCTCGTTAGCTACCTTTATACGATAAAAAAGAAACGCTTAAGTTTAATATGATATTACAGAAGGGATTGAGTTTTGAAACAAAGGAGGCATTCGCCCGTATTTTTGAACGAACTACGAATGCAACATCCTTTACCCAACTACAGCCCTACACAGACGTGAACGACAAAGTGATGGAAGTAAGACAATCAAAAGCCCTTGGTTCTAAAGCCTCTGAACAAATACATTCCAGAGCACGCTTATTTCTAAAAAGCGTCTTGAAAACAACCACTCTGTGAATTCTGCACGCCTCAACCGAGTTTCTTTGACTGTTTATACTAGAGATGTTACGGAACTTCGACTCCGACTCCGATAAGTCGGAGTTGCTATTGATATTATACCTCTGATTCCGATTTCGGCCACAACACGCCAAATCGAAGATTTTAATTGACGGTCGATGCAAAGTGGATAGCTGCAGCGATGGACACAGCGTGGCCGCGACAGGAACATCGACACAACGACTCCTTTTTGTGGTGGAAAGTGAATAAAAAATCTAATTCCAGCCGCGACAGGAACATCGACACAACGACTCCTTTTTGTGGTGGAAAGTGAATAAAAATTCTAATTCCATAAATCCATCGCGCGTCGATATGTTTCATATCCTGCGGGCTCACTTACAAGCGAGCAATTTTAAGTGATGCTGGCTTAATGTATTAAAAACTCGTTAAAAAATGATTGGAAACTCCAACTCCGACTTTGGTTCCGATAAAATCACCTCCGTAACATCCCTAGTTTAACTATGATATCTTGGGCTATAGAAAACTATCGTATTGACGTTTTGTTCTTGAATAAATGTTGTTCTATTTTCTATTGCAAACAGGTTTCTTGCTTGTTCCCAGTAATTGGATATTAAAAAGCGTGGCTTCAGATTTCCACCTTTCTTGCGTAAGCACTTGACTATGCTTATTTTTCGGGCCTGATCATGATCAGGGCTTTTAATATGCGTTTCTAATAGTGTAGAAACACTGTAATTGACTCGTGAAAGCGCGCTATATAATGACACCATATATTGAACACGAGGTCGTTAAGACCATCGTAGAAAATGTAATTTACGTGTCACATCTGTTATAAACAGGTGAAATTGTACCAGAACTAGAGTTTATCAATTCTACTGTTTTTATGTGTGTGCATAAATGTAATATGTTGTATGGGCTTTTTAGCTTATTTAGCGTCTTGGGTGGTGTAATATAAAGTAAAAAAAACCTACAATATCAGCTAAT
Organism: Polygonus leo; assembly: GCA_018250455.1. Lineage (NCBI taxonomy): Eukaryota > Metazoa > Arthropoda > Insecta > Lepidoptera > Hesperiidae > Polygonus > Polygonus leo. The sequence goes on along the minus strand of DWNR01002129.1, from coordinate 740 downwards.
TAATGGATCGTTTATATATTTGTACTTGTATATATAAAGTATTTGAAGGTGGTACAACTTGTGTAGTTTGTCCGGTCGTGTAGTTTTTTTATACTGATTCCGGTAGCAAGTGCGGCTACCTCAAGTGCGGCTAAATTGCACTCATAGACGATTACTGATGCCGATGGCCGGCAGTGATGTATGGTGGACTAAATGCTCGTTTGCTACCTTTATACGATAAAATATATTAATCTTCTTCTTTATACTATGCTCTTCTTCCGCCGCGCTTGCAAACTAGCGACCAGACGATATTATCGCGGGTCGTGAGCTTAAAATTGGTGATTTACTTTCGTTTCGTTTTTTTTTTTTTTTAATTCTAACAAAACACGTTACCTTCCAGATAGCGTCACGTTGTCTGACGACGGTGCACAACACGCTAGTGGAGCTGTCGCTGCTGGGCGCGGGCTCGGTGGAGGGCGCGGCGGCGTGCTGGGCGCAGCTCGCGTGCGCGGAGACGCTGCGCGCGTGCGAGCGCCTCTCCGCGACCAACAGCGCGCTGGAGCAGTGCACCGCCATGCAGGCGCCGCTGCTGCACCACGCCAAGGACAAGGTCAGCTTGTAGGATAGTGTAGTCACTGTCATATTTTACAGATCCCAACGTGTCACAATGCTATGGATAAGTTGTGCTTTGGAGGAAATTATTGAGACGAAAAACACAGTTTCCGCCGCATTTGTGTTTCAATAGGATCAACATCGTCAAT
>DWNR01002128.1:0-13591 GCA_018250455.1 Polygonus leo | reverse complement strand
AAAAAAAAAAGAATCACAAAAACCCGTTCATAAATGACGGAGTAATCGAGTAAAAAACATACAAAAAAAAAAAAAAAAAAACATACGGTACGAATTGATAACCTCTTCTTTTTGAAGTCGGTTAAAAAGCTTAAGATCATCCGCAGGTGCGTTGCTGCTTCGACTTATTCCCGTTAATGAATCTATAGGGATGCGTGTGTCTATGGCCTAACTTTATATAGTGTCATACAGAGTAATACTACAACTTATCGAAGTACATAGTTCTAACAATTAATCCATTGATTACAGCCCTACAACGTCCAAAGCGAAGACCAGTACCAAGCCAGACCCCAGTACCAAGCTCAACAGCAGCCTCAGTACAGACCAGCACCCCAAGCCTATCAGCCACAGCCCCAGAGACAAGAGTCCCAGCGCGAGCCTGAAGAATATGACGTGAGTTTTTAAAACAAGATTGCCAGGTGGTCGAGTTTGTGTAGTTCGACCAGAGGTACCACCGTCACCCTCATAATTCTCCGTAAAGTTATTATTGTGTTTCGGTTTGGAGAGGCGTTTGCCGGCTATTCGTATACATGAGGTGAACATTTTAGTCCTCAGGGGTAGCAACGGGTAGATACAATTCAGGTATGATTCAATCGTACTTGGGAATGGTTACTGATTTCAATGGCCACTTACTATCAGGTGGACTGCAAGCTCGCTTGCTACCTTTATACAATAAAAAAACAAGAAATTATATAGTTATGATCACGTGACGCAGTGGTCACCATGCTCACTCGCTCGCTGGTCCCGGGTTCGATTCCTGGCCAGACAGAAAGTGTGAGTATCCATAGCACCCACAACCATAATAAAAAACCGCTACATGCTAGGGTAAATAATAGCTTGAACACCTAAGTATAAAGCTCGGGAGAAGTGGCAACTTCAAAGAATAATTTCAAGTAAGTCCTTTCTAATTTTATTTAGTCTACGTAGTAAAGTCTATGGCATCCGCATCAGAAGAAATTCATGATGCCGGTATAAGATTAAGACAAACCTATTAATATTGTATACTGATATAAATTAGATTATTTTTGATAAGAACTTAGATATAACAAAATATTAGAAAGGTCGTAACTTAGATCCTTTAAGCTTATCTTAGAGTAATAATACTCATAACTATAGATCATGTAATAAGATCTATAGATCATGGCAGCAAAAAATCCTGACATCTTGGACCACTTTTGGATGGCAACAAAATATCAACTTTTCAGACCGCATCGACAAAAATTGCGACATAAGCACGCTTTAGCCTACATACAATTCTTTCATACATTCAATACTGGTATCGAATTGCACTCGATTCACAGCAACAGCCACTAATATAGTATCGGATTATCTCGGGATCACTTACCCGGTGCGACTACTTTCACTCAGAAACCTGTATTCATAACTAGAGTAACTCTACAGAGTACCGACGGGGCAATAAACCGTTTTACATATTGTATAATTGAAGAGAATTGAAATGGCTATCGATTTAATGGCTATTAGATACCGATTTTATAGTTGAATGAGTATGTACCAAGATTTTGTACGCAATCGGAGCAGCAAATGAATGCAGACAAGAATGATCAGTTGTGTTTAGGACAGGATTTTTACTCTAAAAAAAGGACAGAATTTTTGATCTGAGTGGTAATTTGTACCTAATCTTTGCTATCTTTTAGGGCTGGTCTTTTGTATCAATTTAGACCTTCGTAAGTCTGAACTACACCCACCAAACAAAAACAGGATAGATAGTCTTAGCCACTATTATGTCAGTGGTAGATACCACAGTCACCACAGTTAAACTGATTGTTTCACCAATTTTACCTCATATTCCTTTGGTAAACATTTCTAAGAGTTACTTGCTCTGTGGGTGACTCCTTTACGACACCAAATATAGATAAAGTAATAAACTGTACGCACCATATTACCTGAACTTTCTAAAACGGAACTTGGAACATAAAATATTTATGTCTGGAGCGGCTTCTATCTTAATTTAGCGTTGTAGGCATATGGTATACAGCTTGATATGCATACAAAATTGTGTATCTATATAGTTTATACTATCGGTACTTGGTTCTACCTCGCATGAGAAGATTTTGCGCCATTTATTTTGTCTTTTTCTTTAACAATATATAATCAAAAGCGTGCTTAGGTTAGTTGGTCATCACCCTGAAATTTGGCCAGCGTGGAATTGCCCAGCGTTACTTTAACTTTATAAACATAAAGTTATTTATATCTTAATGCAATTGTGAAGTGAAGTATCTAATGCCCATTATTTTGTAAGCGTGTCAAGCTTTGATAGATTGGCGACAATCTTCGCTGCGTAAAGTTACGAAACTAATCTTATTTACAACGGAAATATGAGGTAGATTAACCTTGGATGCACACTTTCTCATGGAAATAAGTTGAATAAATTGTTGTAAGAAATGTGGAAGGATATATGGATTTTTCAGGCCATGAAAAAATATTTGATTGAAAATTGAACAAATATTTCTATTCTTGAAAATGAAAATTGTTTCTATTCTATAAATGAATATTTGAAATTTTAATACATAAACATTTTATTCTTATAATTGTAATTAAAATGAGTGTTGTCTATTATGGAGTTTCTTGCGCCGCTTCTTCTCCATAATAATAACACCTTGCGAAGCGGTGGTAATGTTAGGTCGGATAAACGCTGCTCCACATACCGCACTAAAAATAATATTGCAATACCGCCAAGGTCTCAAATTGTGTTGTAATTTGTAATTTTACATAATTTGTGCAATAAATAAATCATTTCATTTCACTTCATGCTATATGCGGGATATAGAGAATTATCTAGTTTTGTTACTTTACTGAGTGCCTCAAACATCATAGAAATATTTCCATTATCCTCATCGATTGAATTATACCCAAGAGTCTACCTTGCCACAGGCATGTTTTTACCGCTTGGGACCAATATGGAAGGATTACGAAAGTGGTGGTGGTACATTTCTACACGAATTCTACCACCTGATAAATACACATTTAGGCATTGAGTCTGAATGTTGGTAATAGGTATATCAATGGCAAATAAAAATAAAATAATTTCGCTTAATACATATAATATATTTTCTTCCAGCCTCATCCCTCCTACCAGTTCGGTTTCGACGTAAACGACGATCAGTTCACCAACTACCAAAACCGCAAAGAACAGAGAGACGGTGACGTCATCAAGGGCTCCTACTCCGTGGTAGACAGCGACGGCTTCATCAGGACCGTCACCTACACCGCTGACCCTAAGGAAGGCTTCAAAGCTGAGGTAAGATTTCGCTAAAAAAACTTTTAGAGGTTGTAGATACGGTTAGCCTGGGAAAAGGGTTTGATTGCCAGTCACCCTAAGGTATACAAGGGTTGACTAAATTAGCTCTTAAAGGTTAACGCATTTACGAGCAGTTTTGTTTTGGACATACGTACAGTCCTAGGTTTACCACAGGTGTCATGGGTAGCAGTGGTCTTTTACAAGAAACACACTGCATGGTCTTTTGCTACCTTAAATACATATAAAATATTGGTAGCCTTAATACCCTTTTAAATTTCTCAGACTTGAAAGTATTGTACTTTTAAGCTGTAACATTGTAAGACCCCGACGGCAAGTGATCAGTCACACCCGCAACCAATTATGGTTAATCCTAAATTAAATTGAAGGTCTATTCGAGTACACAGTAGTGTCGAGTACCACAGTAGTAACATCGTATGATGACGTAATGCTATCATAACGTACATTTGTGACATTGAACATATTAAACTCCATATTTAATTTTCCCCCATGTCAACAGGTATCACGACAGCCCACCGACATTGTTGTGAAGATCCCCACGCCGAAGCCGCAGCTGCAGCAGCAGCAGCAGTACCAGCCGCAACCCCAGCCCCAGCCCCAGCAGATCCCCCACGCGCACGCGCACGCCCACGCCCAACAACGACCCCAGCCCCAACCGCAGCAGTACTACCGCTATGAATAACCTATGATAGTCATAGAAGTATGAAAATGTAGCGGTTTTTACATTATTGAGTTATTTTCATGGTTATTCATTGGTCTTCTTGTTCTTTTGGTTACTTTCTTAGTCTTTTTACTTTGTCTGGTCCTGTTCTTAGTTTTCTGTCAGCCTTTAAAATATAAAGACATATTTAATGCGAGAGACACACATAGATGCGGAAAACGAAATTGCTAAATTTTAATGTGACTTTTAGAACTTTACAAAGGTTTTGAATGATACTAAATTTAATTTCAATAACGCACGTAATATACATATTTTTGTAACGCTAAACAAAATAACGTTATCTTCTTAAAGTCTTTGAATTTTATCAATATTTTAACTATGCTATAAACCAGTTTATTATTTCTAAAACATAAAAAATTTAAATTATCAATATCAATATCAGAATATTGTCAATATCGACTTAATTTATCTCAAGTTGGAATCCTGTTAATTTTTGATGAAAATACTTAATACGTAGTCTGCATAGTCTGCATAGTTTTATCTGCTGGCACTCCTTTTTATACTTCAGTCTAATCTTCAAAAATCTATCTTTTTTTTCTATTTCTTTTTCTTATTTCTTCATAAATCTCAATAATGTATAAACCGATAATAGATAGGTATGTATGTATAAGAATGTATTGTTATTTTTTATAATAAATTGTTCCTTGGAGTAGGAAATGAGACTTAGTATGCGAAAAGAGTTTCCTATTTAAAATCCCGCTGATATGTATGGATTATTTGTAAGTGAATTGTTGTAGGTAATAAATATTTTTAAAGAAATCAGTTATTGTTTATTCCTTTTTATTTCTCTATCCAAAGGTTAATATTAAAGCTTCACTTTCCGTCCGTCTGTCACAGACAACTTGACATTTTGGCAGAATGTGTATTACTATGGTCGCTTAACAAAAATATGTAATACATCGCCATCTATTGGAAACCAATTGGTCAGTTATTTTAATCTACCCAATAATAAGTGTGAAATATACCATTTTGTTTTCTGAAAAATAAAACCATTTAAGAAAACATCCATATAGATATACCGTCAAGGTCTTAATTATGTGTATTTATCATAATTGTACAATAAATCATTTTCTTTATTTATTTTATTCTTCGATAGTTCAAGTTCCACTATCAATTAGCCTATAGGAATCCACTGTTGCAAATCCAAAAATATATTTGTTTCAAGGATAATGAGATAAACTTATGAAATTATTGTATTGCCATCGATCATAATTGTACAAAGTTGGGATGGAGTCTAAAGGAGTCGGTTTCATACAAACATACATAAGTGAAGCTAATAAAAGCGTGTGAAAAAGAAATTAAAAGGTAATCTAAACCAGTGATCGGCAATCATTTTACGCCGGGTCGCACTTGCATCTGTTTTGACAATAAGCTATAACCACAAAGTATTCTGCACAAACGCTAACTACGAAAAGTTACTAAGATAATGTACTCTGGTATATATGTACGTTTTCTTACAAATTTTGAGTAAATGTTGAAGAGTGTGCGATGCCGTAGGCCATGGTTTGCCGACCACTGATATATACTGTAAGTATGTATCCACAATATGAGGCTGTTAGGGTATATTATAGGGAGATAAGGTATATTATAGAGGTTGAAAAAATCTAATATTTTCAAAAATCATTGTTTTGCTATCAGTCAAGGAAATTGGAAACATACCCATTTATATTTTGTTACGATATTTTTACGTTCGATACAAGATCTTAACAATAGAAAAAATAGAAAATTTCTTGGGCATTTGTAAAAGTTATTTAGGTAGCTATATTAAATTTTCAAATAGTATACATAGTAAAGAAAACAATAAGATAAAATAATTATTTATTCTTTGATACATTCGTTGTCCAAATCAATAAAATTAATTAACGTATTTGTTCTAAAATATAAATATTTAAGCTGCAAATTAACAGCGGAAAAATAAATATCTATAATAAATTAACAATAATATAATAGATTCAGTCTATATATAAATGCACTTTTCTAACCGCAAAATGGCCGATAAATTGATAACTAGCCAATTTTCCATAATTTGTCGGCAATTTTACAGATTTAACCTTAATAAACAAATTGGATCATTTTGAGCATTTTCAAAAATAAATTATGTAACTATTCCCCATTTTTCAAAGTCATTTAAATTTGCATCCAAGTTGCTTAAAAATAAATAAACATGATATTTTTAGTATTTACTATTACACTTACTTAAGAGTACTTTCTCTTTATTTTGCTCAAATCGTTGGATAGAACCTAGCCAAGACCATTTTTACCAAATATCTAGAAAACTAGACTAATTAAGACATAAGCTATGAATTAAGTTGGCAATCATGTATTTTAAATTGACTCAACAAACTATCTACTTACAATCTAAGTAGGTACTTACCTAATTACACTCTTGTTAATACTAATAAAATTGTATTGTCATCTCATGCACGTTAAAAATTATATTCCTATTAAAATAGTTTAAATAAAATAGGTATTGAATTATGTCAAGAGATTATGATATAGTATATCTTCTATATCATAATCTCTTAACATAATTATTGAGTATGAATTTTTTATACGGCATTTTATGTAAAATTTAATAAAAGACATTAACTAATAAATAATTCAAAATAATATATTCCAACACTTTTGGAGTTTCGTCTCTAATGTGACCATAAATTAATTTTTCCGATTAGTTTTGCAAGACATTATTACTTATATACATGCAACATATACTTATATACATGCACTTAGCAAGATTTTTTAAATATATTTTATGTATAAGTATTTCTTCTGTTTATTCTGCAGTTATAAGATTTTTAATTGTATTACGATTTGTTTATAGTATGAACAAGAGCGTCTTATGACTTGCATTTAAAAACCAAAATCGCTCTACTTGACTTGGCTTGTACAGACATTTCTGGATTAAGGACGATTTCGGTCTTAAAACCTCATACGAACTATATGAAAAGATTATATGGAGTGCATATTATTTCGTCTTGTCATGATACTGATAATAAATGAAGAGAAAATATGTTAATAGGATTTCTAATAAATTAACTGTCAGAGCCTGTCTGAATAAATTCATTTAATGAAATTGAGTCGCAATAATCGCTCACTGCAATCTATATCTCTCAGGTTTCTTAGCCATAATTTATGTTGTGCCATAATCTCAGTTTCTTATCCTATTCAACTAGACTTTGCGTTTTTGTGTAAAACATATATCAACTATATAGATTCGGCGAAGCGTAAGCGAATTTTACGCATTTTTAATTATTTACGAAGTTATTTTTTTAAATTCAACTATGTGATAACATGACAGTCCACGTGATGGCATGAAGAAAGTGACGTCGTATATATCATTCGATAACTATGCATATTTGCTAAGAAGCTAGTGAGTCGCAATAATATACACTCCATACACAAAAGTATTTCTGATAGGGTTAAGATACGAACAAACACTATACCAATACGCACAGACAGATCGCATGTAACTTTTCAAGTACTTTACAAAGACTATAAGTTTTTTTTAATCCAAAAGTAGGTTTAAATGAAAATTAAGGCAGTAGATATGAGGTATACGCAAATAATTATTGACCATTGCGAGCTTTCCCTATCAGAAACACTGCAAATCTTAAAAAGGAGATATGCAGTTTAGCATAAGTTTTAATGTCTATTGTGAACAATATTCAAATTCAATAACAGACGTATTGTACATATTCGCAGTCTCAAGGTTAAGCTTAGCATATCTCCTTTTCTCCGTGATATGTTAGAAACATCTAGACATAATAAAGACAAAACAGTATATTCACGTATTTTTTTCTAGACGACCTGACTTGTTTTATCTTAATGATGTCTAAGACCCTACGCAGACGACACACATTAGCTTGACCAAGTCTACAACGCCTAAAATTTACAACACACAAAGAGGTAAATTTTTGTGCGTTATATGCATGTATATGACACAACATGTGACATAGGTGTGACAAAACGTACGAAAAAAATAGGACAAATTGGATAGACTTTGCGCGTCATGTGCATGTTATTGACCAAACATACTATATACAGACTACGCGTAAAAGCGACGTCTGCATTTACCTACGTGATAAAATATTCAACAAAAATGTAAGAGAAAATGGACAGACAATAATGTAAGACAAAATATAATGCGCGTCTTGTGTGTAAAAGTGCGTCAGAGATGTCGTCTACGTAGGGCCTAAAGATACTCACGATTCTTACTGTGATAAAACATCTAGGTACTTAACATTCTACGAGGGTGGGTCTGGCCGGCAGACGCACCCAGACTCCACTAACACGTAGTCTTGGCCAGTGAGCGTCACCGGCCCCAGTGGCAACACCAGGAACAGATAAGGTACGTATGTTTGCGTGCACGTGCCCCGAACTACTGAGCATTCACTGGACCTGCAAAACGACGTAGTGATTTAGTTGGATGGCTGTTTAATGTTTAGTTAGCTCCCGAATAGTGCCCACCTTATTACTAAAACTTTGCTGTCTGTTACAGGGTTATATTTAAACCCCCAACAAATGTACATTACTTTTTATGTGAGACTAGAATTACAGTTTTAACCGCCACAGCACAAAGGGTGATCACATCACAGCACCTCACAATTTGTGATGTACCCCCTCTCCCCCCAAAAAAAATGACACTATAAAAAGCTCATTTGTTTGTCTGTCTTTAAGGTATCTACTATGATTTCCCGTTTAATTAAAATGTTAAAACGTATTGTTACTTTCCACCAGGGACACAAATGATTATGTGCCCATGTTAACACGACTTACGATGTCTATGATACCACAAAATGCTAGTTAAACATGGTAAATAATTTCTTATTATCATACTCACTCGCACACTTCAAACACGACCTGCTGAAGCAGATCAGGGAACTTCTGCACAATGGTGACCGGCTGACCAGAAGTCAACGAGACGCCGTACATCGGCGCGGTGGTGTTGTACCGCGTTCGGCAGAGCCTGCTGCCGCCGCAAGTGTTGGTGTTAGCGGGTGTTAACGCTGGCAGGTTTGTTGCTCGGCCTAGAATTGACACCGTAGTGAAATTAAGCCATGGCATTAGTAGGTACGACTGATATATATTGATTTTGTCCCACCTACAGGGGACGGGACGTCTTAGCCTTTAGGAGGGCAACGCATCTGTGGTCAACCTCAAGTAGAACTTCGATCCTATGTGAGGTTCTTTAAAGATATCTATGGGTGTCAGTATGAACTTATCATAAGATGAATTATATGACATTTGCATTAATATGAGTCACAAGAGGAGTTGATCTGTAAATGCAGCAATACCACTGATTTTAACAACACAACCCATTTTGGCTCAGTTAAAGATCTCATAAAAGTCTCAGTCGGCTAGTTTATAGTGAAGTTTATAGGGACGGAACATGGTAATCCCTTGAGTGATGCGATGGAGGTAAGGCGATATGAGCATGAGATGGAACAGCAGAACAGCATACCAACCGGTGTTGAAGGAGTGAAAGTGGAGAATGGAATGGATGGCAATTCCATCCATTCCTGAGACAACTTCTATGATAAAGAAGAGATGGAAGAAAATGAAGTTGGATATCATAATCAATAAACAAAAGAACTCACCACTCCTATTCCCGCTCTGAGGCCGTATCTCCCCCTCCGTGTACTCAGCGTGCGCGTCCAGGAGCGCTCGTCTCATGAGCGTTGGGTCCAGTGTTCGGACGCCACGGCCCTGCCGAGTCTGACCCCATGGACCGGACTTAAGAGCCCGGTTTACTAGATGTCTGCAAATAAACATTGATTACATGTTTAGCTGGTACTTGTAAACCATATATAGGCACACAGACACACACACACACATCTTCACGCCAAATCCCAAACGGCACGGTTCTGGCCTACTTGCCTAGCTTCTTCCACTCTCATAACTCACCTCATACAAACACGCCGATTTCGGAGATTTTTTTTCCATATATAGGCAAAGAAGAGAAAAACAAGGAGGTAAGTATGCCAATTATCTCCTTGTTTTGGACATTATATTTTAAAAGTTTAAAGTTTCCGCGATGTCTATGGTTAAATAGGTTTAATTCTATTTCTCTCATGTTTTTGACTGTGTCGAGCCCTTCTTTAATTTGGTAAGTGAGGTTTGAGAGTATAGGGTGAATATATGAAGATTTTCTACAACAATGCAGCTTATAGTTTTGCCAGGTGGAAGAACTTATGTAGTTCGACCGGGGAGGTACCACCGCCACCATAATCCTCCGTGAAACAATTTATTATGCTTCGGTTTGGAATGGCGCGGTTGCCGGCTATACTTAAACGCAAGGCGAATGTCTTAGTCCTCAAGGGTAACAACGCATCTGTGGTCAATCTCAAGTACGATTTAATCGTACTCGGAGATGATCACTTATGTCCATGGGTGGCAGTGACCATTTACCATCAGGTGGGCTGCACGCTTGTTTGATACCTTACGACAATTAAAAAATTAATTAATAAACAAATTGACTACGTATTCTGTGCGTGCGAAATATAGGAGAGGCATAACCCTGACTGTAACGTCTCTCCTACATTTTTAACAGAAAAATCAAAGGATAAACGCAGATATTAGCTTCCTTCCAAATAGCATTAATTTAAGAGACATCTATCGTTTATAACTGCGAACCATTTAAACTGTCACCGCGGAAATGTTTTTGCGCTTATAATTGCCGCTAGATGGCGTCAAAGCAAATTGCTCCCCGTTCCACTGCACGGCAGACGATGTAATGACGATAATTTTGAAATTACATTGCGAGTCTCGAGAAAATTACCCGACGCATTGCTCAGGGTTCACGGTTTGATGGGAAATTTCCCACGCTGAGGTGTGGAAGCGGCCTTACATTAAAATAACGGGACGTAAGACAGACTCATTTCGAGATACGTTATTATTATTGTACTTATTTTCTCTTTGTTTTAGAAATGAGATAAACCAAGCAAGCAGCTAAAGGGCGCATATTTATGTACACATTACGTGAAGAAAAAATACAGTTATTTTAACAGTAAACCGACACTTGTAAAAGGAAAATTGGGGTTTAGTTTTGACAAGGTAAAATTATAAAATGATGGTAATTATTATTACACTATATAATAATTCAGTTAAATTAAAATTCAACTGCTAAGCTTAATATGATGGTTATTGTAAGGATAATGATATACCTACTGTTGTATTGCTATGATAGAAATAGGAAGTGGTTCCCACTTCCTATTTCTATTTCATATTATAAAGAATTTATTAGACTTGCTGCTATATACTTATTTAGGTACTTGTTTGCATGTCCAATTGTCCATAGATATAGAAACCGCCATTCATAAACTTTGACTTCAACTCTATTGAAGTTTTGTACAATATTCCTTCTGTTTATTATTTGCCATAGTTTTTTTACACATAAATATAAGTACAAATAAACTCATAAATTAAAAAAAGTGCATAACAGTTACATAGTCACATTTTAAAAAGATGTGTGTTAAGGAGTGTGTTTGTTTGTGTGTAGAGTCCTTCTCGTCACTCTACTGAGCCCATAGCAAAAATAATTATCAAAATCGATTCATAAACACAGTAGTTATACGTGAAATATAAAGAAAGAACAAATTTAAATATACAGACGAATTAAGAATCTCCTCCTTTTTCGGTCGGAAGTCGGTTAAACATAGTCATTAAAACCTATTACACGTACTTTGTTCTTACTGACATTTCTTTCTAGGAAGAATCCTCTACTGAGAATAATATGCAATTCGTTTAATTGCAGTAGAATATCTTAATTAGACGCTCCCGAGAATTCTATACTACGAATAACTTCTGCGACTATTACATTTAACTGTCTTTACAGAAAAAGAAATCAATATCTTACAAATTGTCTTTCTAATCGATATTTCATTTTTGATTTGAAAAATGTTTGGTATGCCAAACTTAATGACAATTAAATTTATAACAAGGACTATAATAGTTTATATACAATCTGAAGTTTATATTTACAGTCATCCCGGATGCTACAATAGATCCATTTGCCAGCGAAAACAAATCACTGTAAATATCTACCTTTTATTCACTGGTCTTTTGAACTGTTCTTTACGACATTATAGCATGAATTTTATTGATTTCGCAGTTCTCACTTTTACATAGATACCTCGCAAAATTACAATAATTTGCGTAGTAATAAGCATGCGTAGTAATAGCATTTTAGTTAAATTTCTTCAAATAATCTCGATCTACCACCATGTTACACTTTAAGATAGTATTTACGCACAATATCGTAAATTTCTCCCAGACTCACGAACAACTGCCCTCGTTTTCTGGAACAACACAATTTCTCTCTGACGTTTGAATTAATCATACTTTTTAGTAAAAACTGTAGCATACGAACAATAGAGACGATATTCCTCTGATATTTCAGCATATTTTGCTTTTTAATTTTAAGTATTATACTAGGATATCTCGCACTAGATAACTGATGTTACTTGTGCTTGCTTACTCAGTAGCATGTTCATTTGTTAGTTTTAATATCTAGTACGTTTATTTGTCAGTTAAACTCAATCCTATATCTACAATCTCGTCAACATCAGTATTACTTGCAGTCATTTAAAGAATAAATGTATAATAAATGTATTTGGCTGTTTAAACAGCACAATTTGCGTCTAATTTGCACATGTAACCCACAAATATGGCATACTGTATAACAGTACGGGGTATTTACAGTAATTTTCATGACGTAATCACAACGATGGTGTGAAAACTATTGTCTTATCACCAAATGAACAATGAATGAATATAGTATGTACGTGATAGATGTGTTATATCGATACTAAAAAGTCGTTGAAAAGGGTGCCGAACTTATGGCACGAATGAGTGTAATGATTAATTATATCTTCATCGCACTTCTAGCGAAAGTAACGCTGACTCAATATTGTATAGTCAGCAGCATATAGGTTGGAACTTGGATTTGATTTCACAGAAATTCATTTTTTTTATTGTCTTAAGGTAGCAAACGAGCATGAAGTCCACCTTACGGTAAGTGGTCACTGCCGCCCATGGACATTAGTGATCATCCCCGAGTACGAACAAATCATACTTGAAGTTGCCCATACATGCGTTGCTATCCTTGAGGACTAAGATGTTCGCCTCACGTTTAAGTATAACCGGCAACCAAACCGAAACACAAGAATTGCTTCACGGAGGATTAGTGGTGGTACCTCCCCGATCGCACTACATGAGTTCTACCTGGCCAATATATCCATGAATATTAAGCAAAATGAAAATATTTACTTAATTAATCGAAGTTCCCCGCACATGTTAGGGGTTAAATGGACGAATAACGGCAAAATTTTAGACTGCGAATAATAAACAATAATGAATTCAATAAAAAGTATGTCACATACACATTTTGTAATAACGTTTATGCAAATATTTTGTGTCTGTATTTGCGCAAGATAAAATATTTAGTTAAATGAATTCATGTGTATTTTAAACTTTGAAACATGTACCATGGTAATCTTCTATACATATAATAAAGCTAAAGAGGGTCGAAAGTCTGTACATGGAAGATATTCGAA
>DWNR01002127.1:0-13595 GCA_018250455.1 Polygonus leo | reverse complement strand
CAACGCATCTGTGATCAAATCAGGTATGATTAAATCGTACTTAGGGATGATTACTGATGTCCACGGGCGGCAGTGACCACTTACCATCAGGTGGACTGCATGGTCGTTTGCTACCTCCAGTCGATAAAAAAAAACTAATACTGCGCTGTCCGTCCGTCAGTCCGACCGTCTATCACGGAGTTGTATCTACTAAACCTTAATAATAGTTACATGATTTTTACAGAATATGTGTCAATATGAACAACAAATACTTAGAAAAAACATTGTGGAAGAAAGTACATAAACAATTAATCGAACAGTGATAACATTAAATGGTAAGCGCCCGAAACAGACTAACTTATTTATCTTTGGCAACCAATCTTAAGAACGCTTAGTTATGCAAATTCTCTTAAAAATAAACATAGTAAATATCCTTAAGATGATTAACAGACAAAGCGTTTCAAAGCATATAATTTAATTAAATTAAGATACATTCCAAATCTCTAACAAATAAATTGACCATTGTCATGTCGATATGATATTAATCATTGTTAATATAAATTTTATGATGTTTCAAATGGTGATGTAAAAGAAAATTATTCACTCCATTACGACATTACGGTACTGCAGTTGGCTGCTCCCTGGACTGCGGTATTTCAGCTACAGTGACTTTTGCAAAATACTGCAACTGATGCCACATTCTCAAGAAGATATACAGCTGTATACATCACGCTAAACTAGCGCAAATGGCGAACATTATGTTTTAAATTTACTCACCTACGTCGGTGCAAGAAATAAATGGGACTACAATAACATAAAATTAACTTTATTAACATAGCATCGTATAAAACATTTTGCTCTCTTTAAACAAATTTTTTAAACGAAGTTGGACTACACAAATTACAATTTTTAGTTGTACGTTAGGTTTCTGAGAAAAGGGGGCAGTTGCGGGGGTAGATACTCGAATGAATTCCAAGTAGAATTTGCAGAATTCTTTGGTTTAACTGGTTTTATTTTTGAGGAAGTTTTACCTCTTTGTAATAATTTCGTCCCATGTGAATTGTTACACAAACTAGATATTTCAAGCAATTCATTAGAAACACCCTCGTATCTGTCCTTATGATAAGGACACATTGACTGCACCTCACAGTAATAGCTCTGTTCAAATGTATTGTGTTTATTCGGCATCGGTCGAGCTTCGCTAGGCCTTATTACGATATGTGGTGGCTTATTAGATCTGATGTTTTGTTTATCACTAGCGCCTAAACATTTACTCTTGTCGCATAATCTGTGACTCACCTTTGGACTGGCCAATGTGAACGAATTATTAGGAAAATCTTTTCCACAAAATCTTTCACATACACATTTGGATGCATCGCATGAACTGTCCTCTGGATTTGCATTACAAGTTGTCGCCACCGCTTTATTGTCTGGGTTCTCTATTTTACTCACATATGGAGATATTTCTCCTTTTTTGTAACTAGTATTTACAGCTATGTGATTTGATATGCGTGTAATAGCTTTTTCATCCAAAATGACATAAATATTTCCAGATGAAGTAACTTTCATTGATCCACATTGACCAAGATTTTCTACTTTTTTATTGAAATTAATAGTTATTTCACCCGATTCGGTTCTTTTGATTGGGATCACACCTGCAGATGCATCTTCTATGTAAGATATTAAATTATTAATAATAGATATCTTAGATTTCTTATCTAAAAATACGGCATATTGTCCGGATGGCGTCTTTCGTAGGGTACTTGAAGATTTTTCTAATAAACTTTGACTACTTTGAAGCTTATTTCTTGATTTCTTGCTCAGGTGAGAATCACTGCTAGATTTTGTTTTCGTTGGCTTTGATTTACCAACATGCTGTTTATTAACGGTTTGTGTAGAAGGCAATTTTTTTAATAATTCAGTAAGTGTTTTGGTAGATAACATTGATCCTGAGACTGGGGACCTTTTTTTATTTGCTACTTCTTCTTTCACACTTGATTTTGAACTCGAAATAATTACCTTTAAAAGTCCCGAATGCGATTTCATAAGCAAAGCTTTCTTGCTTTCTGACTTGATACAATCATTTTTTTCAAAGTCCAATACTATACCCGAAGAAGTTTTAGTAATTTCAAAGAAACTCCCACTAGCCTGTCCTGTTTGATGTTTTATTGTTTGAGTATAAGCTTTCTCAAACTCTTTCTCCAAGATAATATCATAGTTACCTGACGGTGTGAGTTTCATTACCGCAGGAGGTTCTGTGATGGCATTATCAAGTCCTTTTAATTTAATTTTTATGACTTCTTCTGTTTTTGGTATCTTTTGTTTACAAGGTTTCACTTCTTCTAATCGTTCTTTTAAATGAATTAGAAATCCATCTGATATTGTTCTCTTTGCGACACAATTTGATATTGATACATCAGTATCAAAACATATATTTATAGTACTTGATTTTGTTCTATTTATTGTAGCTTGATATTCAACTTTAAGTGAATCTGGAATTCCGGGATTTTTGACGTGAATAGCTATATTCTCATTTGACAACTGAGTTAGTGTGGCTTGTGTATTTACTAAATCTTTATTATAATAATAGATAGTAACTTCGACATTTCTTTGACCTTCTTCATATAACTTCTTTATGAAACATTCGATAGGTGTCTGACATTTTCGCTTACAAACACTGAATTTTTCTTTTGAATTGCGCAATAAAAATTTTGCTATCTCATTTTGTGTAAATTTATCGATTTTTTCACAAACTGGCTTGCTAGTTCCGGGTGTATTAACAGGATCATAATTTTCTATTTTCTTATGCACAGGAGAATTTGATTCAGCACTGGATTCCTTCTTATTGTTACTCTTTTTTAAACCTTGGATTGTATTTTCGTCAATTTCCATAACCATATTACCCGATGGTGACTTCTTTATTAATATATTCTCACCAGTATCATCACTAACTGAATTAATATTCAAAGATAAGTGTCCGGATTTTGTCCTTTTTAACATTACAAAAGATCTAGGGTCTTGTTTTGTAATATCTTCTATCAGTTCAATAACTTGATCATCTATATCTATATCTACATTTGACTTCACAACAATACCCGACTTTTTCAATTCTTCCTTATTAAAACATTTTCGATCATTACTTTCAAAGATATTTTTGTTATTTTCTATCGAATCTGGATACATTAATGGCTTAAACTGTTCTTTAATTAGATCTTCTTTTATTTTAGTGTCTACTTTTTCTTTTTCTTTAGATTCAAATGTATTTATCACCGATTTATTAACAATGCTTGAATAATCGTCCATCTCTACAGTGACACCATTTTCATTTGTTTGTGGTTTATCTGTAACTATATCTTTAAAACCATGAAACGATGACTTTACCTTGTCTAACATATCACAAGTCTCTTTATCACAATACATCCTTGGTTTTGCTTTTATTTGTTTTGCATCTGTAATCAATTAATTAGAAATCAAAAGCTAACTGGATAAAGATCACAGGAAATATTCAAAATTATAAATATAAAAACACTTGGAAGCACAAAACAAATGAAAGCAGTGTTATTATGGCGAATATTACATCACAAACTTTAAAATCGTTAAAAATAACCTCACAAATTGACCCAATTTCATTCTTACAGGTATATAATATGATATAAATAATAATTGTAGTAGTAATACATTCTAAACTATGGCGAATTTTCTTTTAATTGTTGGTGTCTTTTTCTGGCCTTAATTTGTCTGTAGCCAAGATTGCGAAATTATCATTTTTTGATAAACTTTGGTTGTAATGGATATTTTTATAAATGCTATCAATCTTTATTATGTGACTTCTATTAGTACTTTCTTCTGGATTTATTAGATCATTGGGTTGTAACAACTCTGATTTAATTTCAACTTCATTCATTGTATCACTGTCATCTATGTTTTTCATACGAGGTTTATTTAGTATCTCATTTATAAATGTTTCTACAGTGATCCATTCCTTTGAAGTATCCTGTTTGGATTCACAGTCGAATACTATGACATCTCTGATGAGTTTTTGTACTACGTTACAAACTTTTCTTTGAAATAACGGGTGACATGACTCTGGTAAGGATTTTTTATTTATAGTCAAGTTTATAGAATCCTCACTTATCATTGTACTGCTAAAAGTTCCGATATGATCAGGCATGACAGAAGTATAATCATTTGATTTAGATGTACTATGTATTCCATTTTCAGGATATGCTAAACCTATTTCTTTGTCCACTTTAGAACACTTATTTGATTCTAAAATTAGACTCATATCTTTTTCAGCTATATCCTTCGTATATTTAGACGTACAGCCAGTCTCTTTATTTAATTTTTTTCTTACATTTCTAGTCATGTTATTACAACAAAATAAATTATTAATATTAGGTCTTATAGACCCAAAACAATTTTTTGTTGTATCTACGCAAACATATACGGCTTTGTTGTTCCTTTCACTTATAATTCTGCTGATAGGGCACTCTTTTGGAACGGACACCTAAGATAAAAATATTTTCATCTTAGTTTTCGGCGTGTAGTTTGCATGGTGGTTGCATTTCAAAAAAATATGCGTGAAATAAAACCACCATGCTTTATAACAAATTTATTCATATTCAATTTCAATTTAATAAAAAGTACAATTTAACATAAATTAAATCGACGTAAAGGTTCCAATCATTAATTATTATTCAAAGAGTCGCTGCTGATCATCGTGTAACTTACTTTGTCGATAGGTGTTACTTCAAAATACTTTCCCATGACTTCCTCAATAATTCTTTCGCGTGGATGACTTCTGCCATCTAAAATAAGTACCACGTCAATTTTATGATTGTAAATGACATAACCCCGCTTGTTCAAATATTTTGCACTTCCATAATTATCTTTTATAAATGTAAATGAGATAAACTGACCTTTGCTACATGTGCATTCCTTAGTTGAATCACATTTGCACGACATCTGAAACATTTTTGATAAAATACTTAATAGATGTAGTAACACAAGTAGTTATCAGATATTATATATGCAATATGATATTATATATGCAAACTTGAAAGACTCTCAAGGGCCTACGGAAGATCTTCCTCAAAATGGGTTTTTAACAAAAGGTTACAGATACTATTGCATTTTAAAAATAGGTATTTACACTTATTCACCACACATTGTAAGATTTAACTAATGTTACTTATGGACATAATGAACCCATTATATTTTGAAACGTTTACCTGATCATCCAGTATCTTAAAACTTGGAACATAAGGCACAGCTGTCACATACGTCCGAGAGTTGGACATATTCAAAGCCTCAGGTCCCAGAACACATTGTGCTGCTCTCATATTCTTAAAATGGCATGACGGACCCTTGCATGGATCTGGTCTCCATGCCGCGACGTCAGTGCCAACTGCGCTTGGCACTGCATGCATAGCGCAGTCAGGACCACAGGCCGTTGATTCTTTATGTGGACAAACCTTTTGTTCACCCTGCTAAATTAGATTGTTTCTTATTACTATACACCATCTTTTTATTTATTTTTATTTGGTAGATTAGTTAGTACACAAAATACAAGGTGTGGACAATGTTTGGTTCGGTTTGCTATCTCATTTTCACTAATTTAATTACGTATGTTTAGTTTAGCATTCTGGAACCAACCATTTGACAAAATTTTTGAATTTTGAATTTGAAGGGTTTCTCACTACTCAGTTTTTAAGGTACTTTTCACTAATACTTATTTATCGTGCATTGTATAAATCATTCGAGTAAGTACATTTCAATTTGTTATAAACAAACGATATCAAAAAAGCATTTAAATTTTGTCTCAAGATATGGTTATTGACTAAAATCATCAAATCAGGTTAAGCTTAGTTCCATCTTAAACAATTTATCTAAAACAGAACCGTCAGAGTATGTGTGCGAAGTATAGCGAATTTTACAATTGTCGGTCGACAAAAGAACTTTTGACTCATAGACATTCAAATTAAATTAATACTTACTATATCTTCCTTATCTTGAGGAGGACAAGGACCAGGTTCATTTGGAGGCGGGGGAGCTTTCTTCGTACAAATGCATGCCTTCGGTCCCTTTGGACAATTGCATTCGCTCTCATCGCCCCAACGTCGACAAGGAGGCTATAAAAAGACGTTTTTGCTTATACTTTGGGATGAAAATTCACAGCCTTTTCATAGAAGTAGCTATTAAGTATATTTTCGTGCTGCCATTTAAGAAAGATTTTGTATAAAAATCTCTTTACATCTCTTGTAGAATAGATAACATGTTGTATAACAAAATTGTACAAACTCTTTGCGATAGAGAGAATGCTGTTTGATTTTACTGGAAGTTTTTTCTTTTATTGTAAAGATTTTTTTATTAGTTATATGAACAATACATAGCAAAAGCCCTTTTGTAATTAAAGATTCAAAAATGTTATATTACATTAAATGTACTGTTATTACTTACTTTCTTAGCTGGAATTTCTTTATCAGCTTTAGGTGGCTTAACGGCTTTAACTTGCTTCAAACAAAGCATTAATTGCTTATAAGTGTCAGGATCAAGCTACGAATAAAACGAATGTTAATATAACTAACATAATTCTAAAACATATTTACGCTGCAAATAAATTTTATTGGAGCTTACTTCACATCTAGTTTTAACTGCACCGCCAACAATAGTCAAATTCAAATTTTTCTTTACTGTTGTCAATATAAAATCTTGTAAAATCATCCTTGTCTCTTGATCTATCTTACCATTTCTACTTTTCTTCAAGCAATTTAGTACTGTTTCCGCTACAGCCTTACCTGGCCCTGTTTTAATTTGTCTTTCGAGCACTGTATACATGTTTTCAAAGACATTATTTAAGAACTTCTGTTTCACACTCATACATACGCAATCCATGGTATGATCGGGACTACAATGATCCTCTTTGTATAAACATTCTCTTTCCTCAAGACACCTCGGACAATCCGTACAAAACTTCCTAATATCTATTGTATCAGTACATTGGTGGCATCTTATGCATTTGACCTTATAATTGGCTATTTCTTTATCGATTATTTTTATTTCGTTCTCAATTGACTGCTTTTTAGTTTTGCATCTGTCTTTACAAGTGTCGTATGTTTGAGAAAGCATTTCTATTTCTTCCAACAATGTGTCTTTCTGTAAAACAATATACGATTCAAACATATGTAGCACTTATTATATTATTTGAAAATTATTTATCTAAATAAGTATCCTAGAATAACGACATATCATCGTCGTATTTTTAGTTAAACTCCATTTATTAGTAATATTTTTTGCGGTGTACAAATAATAAGGAATTTATCTATCTATTATTTAAACCTAAGAAAACAATAATCTTCATATATAAAAACTAATGTTTGTCTGTATGTCCCTTACAGAATCGTAAAGTATGCATTTGATCATGTGATGATCTTTAGCAACGTTGTTGTGCCCGCGAAGCCACTATGGTTTCTGAGTTAGTACGATCAATTTTCAACAATTTATTTTAGTTGATGTCGAAGCAACGCGCACAGGGTACAGGGTAGTACATACAAAAACAAATACTAAAGTCTAATTTGAAATGATTAAGAATATATGTATGTATGAAAATATACTACTTTTTCTGCAATTAAAGAAAGCATCAAGAGAACATTTACATGCCTGAGAGATCGACATAACAAAATCTCAAAAAGGAAGTCTAGTAATCCGCACTTCGTCAGGGAGGTAGGCTAACATTAACCGGAGATCGGAAAAAACTCAAAATCATAAATAATTTGAATTTTGTTAAACCTCCGTCCTCATATCCTCATTTTCAATTTTCTTCTGCATCAATACGCGACTCAGATTCAATAAATCAGCCCTCGCTTCCTTTATGTACTGGTTTCCTTCTCTTTCTTTTTCTTCTTTACGGTTATTTTCTTCTCTAATAAGTGCTTCTTTTCTAGATATGTCTGATGATAGTTTCCTCATCTTGTCCTTAAATCGTAAAAAAATTTCATTCCATTTTTTGTACCGAAAATTTGTGTTAACTACAGCTTAAAATTACTTTACTGCTTTAATTACTTACATCCGATGCCTGTTTCTTTGTAGTCAAAGATTTCAGAGCTGCTTCCGCCTCTTTTTTATTATTTTCGATTCTTTTTTTATAATCTGCTATGTCTCTGTTCATGCATTTTATATCATTTTCTTTTTGATGTAGTTTTTCAAAAATTTCTTGATGACACACATTGACATGTCCAAGTTGAAATTCTAAATCTTTCTTACTTTTGCGCCACTTACTTGTATTTGCATCAGCTTCTTTGAGCTAAAATAGTAAATTTAATTTTTATAACGTTTTGACTGAACGTAACGCCTTATTAATCAGTACAACTTCTCCACCGAGAAAGGAACTTTTCTAGACAACTAGCAATGTTTGGCGAGCTGGTATGACACCAAATAAGCATACTTTACATATAACAGATAAACATGTGGGTGTCAAACGTACGGTAGTGTGTGTAATAAACTTTTTTTATTAATTAAATATATTCATAGGGCAATATTAATAAAAATATTAGCTTTCTGTTCTTCTTTTCCATATAAACTTTAACTCTGTCGAGTTTCATACTCCTCCGTCCACGTAATATCCGTAAAAAGGGATATAAAGTTTTTGCTTCACTTATCAATATAATAATAATATATCTACCTGTTTCAAAAGCTCTTGTTGTCTTTCCTGGGACTCCATTATCTTCTTCTTGTATGCATCTTCCATACAAGACCACATACAATCAGCCTGTTTCAGCAACTGAACTCCCTCCTTTTCTCTATGTTCCAAATGTTGAATCTGATCTTGTAACTTTTTTTGAGCTGCCATTAAGTCATTGACCATCCCTTGACATTTTTTGTCGAATGATGCGGCCTTCAAAATATTATTTTTTGTATTATTACAAAATTATACAAATATTACATGATTTACCTCATGTCTACAAGGAAGACTATTTAGAAAGACATACATTTGTATATTGCGTACAGTTCATTAATTTTTAGGTTTTTAAATTTTAATTTTAAATTTTTTAGGTTTGTTAAGCAAAACCGTCGCTAAAATTGTCAATTATTTTAATGATATATTTTTTTACAGACGGCCTTATTTTTTACCTTGAGAATCATATACATTTGAATAAAATCCACCGCTAATAGTGTTAAGAATGAACATAATTATTTCAAGCTACTTTTTTTAATTAGTTCTTTTTAATACAACAAAATGTACCTCTTTCAAATTACAAAGTACTTTGCTTAAAGGAAGAACGTCACTGCATGCTTGGCTCGGACTAACTGATTTAGAATCGCAACACTTATTCTTCTGAGCCGATTCTCGCTCACTATGACAGCACTTGCTGAAATGCGACGGAAACTATTTGTAAATTGAGCTATTAAAACCTGGCACTCAACATACGAGATATTATAGAAAGCGCTAATTAACAAAGCTGACTAGGAATCTTAGTAGATCTACCTATCTAATATAAAGAATGCCGTCAATAATTTAAGGATGTGAAGTTCAGAAGTGAAGTGAAGAAGTAATTAAATGATTTGATATGATTTTTCAAAGTGAACTTAAACGATGAATTTATTTACTTAGGCTTATTTCCAGAGTCTGGTTTCTTATTATCTTCATCTTTTTTCATACAATTGTGTGCTGCCATGTAGCAGGATACTTTCTGCGGGCGAAACATGCCGCTGTTAGTGTTTTCTCCTACTCGCTGTTGAACTGCCTTCTGAAACATAATTTCTGAGCATATATCTCTAGACTTAAGAATAGCGATACCCTTAATATTTAAAAAAATAGAACTTCTATTTTAAATCAAGTGGTGATGCTGTGTTCCAAACATAACCTGCATGTTATTTCTTAAGCTTTTTTTAATCTGCAGCTTAGCCAAGGTGTCTATAAGTCCAGAAATTAATCTTTTAAAGCGTAAATTATGTTAAAATCACTTAAGAATAGCTTAAACACAAAGAAAGTCAATTTCTTGTGGGAATTAGAAATGCGTGTATCCTGTTCAGTAGCAAACCCGCTTTTTGGTTTCGGGTCTTCTGGTCGTGTAGTTTTTGGACAAAAGAACATATCTTTAAGGATGAAGTTCGTATTCATGTTTGAATTTGCTTCATTAGTAGATTGGTAATTAAAGAATTAACTTCTTTTATTTTTTCATGGAAGGCACTGAACAACTTAAGACATATGTCCTTTTAATAAACATATGACAGAAATAATTATTGCTAACAAGGGGTAGCAAGCAGCCGTTGATTGACTGCCGAGTTATGTGTGAAGGCGGTAGAATTTCCTAAATATTCCTTAACTTCCAACACAAAGATCCAACACATGGATTTTTTTCAGGTGACCAATTTTAACATCAGTAGGGACAGTTAACATCAGATTTATCATACTAAAATAATATCTACCAAGTTACCTTCAAGTTACAATCAGGATTTTCCTTCAGTATGTTCCAAAACTCGCACATCAACCTAACGCCAGGGTCGTTACAGCCTTCAGCGGTCTCGTCATTGAAATCTATGTCAGACGCATAGTCCAGCTCTTTGACCAAGTCATCTAGAGCTTTGTATCGGCGGTTTAGGCACTCGGGAATTGCGTGCATGCTAGAAAAATGGTAGTCTCTAGGAATTTGGAAAAAAAGTAACAATAATAGAATAATATCTTGATAGAAGATAGAAGTGGGAAACGGACATGCATCCAACCTAATGACAAAATGTAGTAAAAATGTGAGTGGCGACCACATAATACGCGTAGGTTAAGTAAACTAACTTAAAATATTTTTCAACCAATTAGATACTCCATCGTCAGATCCAATTTATTGGTTTGATTGTTTTGTATAATATAAAATACTTGGTCGATCAAAGTTCAATAAAACAGTTAAGTTTAGTATTTGACCATTAAACGTACAACTAAATTTTGCAGAGAAATTGCAAGTAGGAGGCAAATGAAGTTAAAACTTTTTAGCAACAATAAATTTCCAGATCTGTGACTAAGTGGTCATTCTGAAACAAGTATTATAAAGCTATAAGCCTAGTGGTTTAGATAGCCACATTTCACGTCAGACGTTCTGGTTTGAATTTCTGGCACGCATCTCTAATATTTAAAATAACGTATTTAAATCAAATTGTCGCTTGCTTTTCGGTAAAAGGAAACAAACGCTCGCGTCGCTTTGAAACCCTACGATGATCACGTCGCAGAAACGCAGCGAGATCGACGTTCGACTATATCGCTTTGTCGACGTAAAAAGACTGCTGACGCCCTGAAATCGTTCGCAATTCGCTAGTGGGATATCTATAATAAATGACGTTTACTTTAGTGGGTAGGTACTTACACAGTTGCAGTATGTATGTTATCAAAAGAAAGTATGTATTAATAATTTTTTCAAGGCTGAAAACTTATTTTATCATGATTTAAAACCATGAGAGTTTAATGGATTTAATATGTAACTAAAATTTTGACATGCTTGTTTGACTGAACTATGAATTCTTGATTTTTGAATGACGAGTATCATACGTTTTTGCTCAGATTTAAAGAGATAAAAGAATATCGAAGGCCAGTATTTTACTTTCTACTTGGTATTCTACCCAATTATCTTTATTTTACAAAAAAGCGGTACTTGCAATATTTCTTTTTGGCGATCAAATATTTTGGCATTGACCGGTATGAATATAATCAGGGCACAACCATTTAATGAAATGGATGACAATATACAAAGGACAGAGCTGACATACATTCCCTAAAACATTTCCAGCTCATACAAGTGTGTGGGAAATAGACTCCAGGATACTCTCTTTTATAATTCGTGATTTATTGAGGGTCGTGTTTCGTCTTTTTTAAGCCAGAGGATTTTGACGGGAATTCAAACTGTATTTCTCGAGTGTTTATGTATAAAAGGTTTAGATTTTAAATATAACATAATGTACTAAATTATATGAAAAGTATGGGGAGATAGTCTAAGCAGTACATTCATTTTTCCCTTAGCACGACTTGACTGTGCCTAAGACGTAAATGAATCTCATCTTTTATAGGTTCATAACCAGAAGAAATAGAATCCAAGGCCGAAACTTACAATTTGAAAAATTTTAAAATTTTAAAATTTTTCAGCTTGACACAAACGTTATGACATTGACAGTGACAAGTTAATTTGTTATTGTAAATACGTCATTAGATATCAATTTTATATTTTAATATTGAATTATAGATAGACAAACTAAACTTTGTAGGTAATTAGATTCTAGATAAAAAATAACATTTTATTGCATTACGTCATTTGTAAACAGTAATATTATGCGACACAGTTTGCGGTTAAAGTCTATCTGGTAGTATTGTTAACTTAATATCATAAGAAAATGAGTGAATTCGGTCCTGTAAGTACGATTGTTTTTTTCAGTTTTAGTACTCTTCCATTAATTTTAAACATAGATACACGAATGATTATTCATTACATTAGATCACTAAGAATAATGCCGGTTATTTTAAGGTTTAAGTAACGCAGTATTGCTGATTTCATTCATTTAGGAATAAAATAAATGTTAGTGATCTATAAGACTGCACTAAACTTAACCAAGATAACTGTCCTAATAGATTAAGGGTCCTAAGACTGCATAAAGTTAGACTAGTTAATTTCCAAAATATTAGCTTTGCTCAACTAACATAGCTCCGGGAACTCTAGAATTTTAACTTTAATTGGATTTAATTAGAAAAGTTTATCGATGGCAGTGACCACTTCATATCTCATACACAGCTTCCTCAATTATTGTTCACATTGCATCAAAACACTAGAGTACAGATTTTTTATTTTTTTTCAATTCACCCATTTTAGGTTTTGGTTTTCACTTTATACAGTGCGATATGCGATGAAGATTACTAGCGGACTTGGCAGACTTTGTTCTGCCAGTAATGTTAAATTTCCAATAAAAAATATTGGGGTCATTAATTGATATAGCCTATATTTTATGTTGGACAATGTTACGTGCATGATATTAACATCAGTTTGGTAGAACATCAGGACACAAGATTTTTAAATATAAAAATAGACTAAGAAGTTAAGGTTAAGCCACGTCTGCATATTACTTATAAATTCACTCTTGTAAAGTTGACCTTAAGCCATTCTTGCTCATGCATCCTCATTTGTTCAACTGGGGAGGTACCTCCGCCACCTTCATTATCCTTCATAAAGCAACTTATTGTGTTTCGGTTTGGAAAGGCGTGGTTGCCGGCTATACTTACAAATGAGGTGAACATCTTAGTTCTCACTCAGGGTAGTAACGCATTTGTGGTCAACCTTGGGTCAATCGTACTTGGGGATGAATCTAATGTCCATGGGTGTCAGTGACCACTTACCATCAAGTGGACTGCATGCTTGTTTGCTACCTTATATTTATGAAAATTGCTATATGTTACAGGAGCACCCCAGAAAATTGATTCCAGAACTGTGTAACCAGTTCTACCACTTAGGATGGGTTACTGGTACTGGTGGTGGCATTTCTATAAAAGAGGGGTATGTATGTTATATTTCTGTACCAGGCGTGAATACGTTGATAAGTCGAATTGCATATATATTTTTTTATTCTACACTATGCATTAGAATTGCTGT
>DWNR01002126.1:0-13598 GCA_018250455.1 Polygonus leo | reverse complement strand
CGACGTGTCCGCCGACAAGTCGCACGACCAGTCGCGACACCACCACGCGCAGATGGAGCGCATCTCCGAACACGACTTGACCATGTATAGGAAATGTACGTCTGATCAATTGTGTAGCTTACGAGTCGATGTCGTCGAGCAGATGTCGCCTATAACAAAGTCTTAATAACAGCGCCATCTATCTGATCTAAAAGTTTTATATTTTTCAAGTTTCACATACTATGCGCAAAATTGGATTAAAATTCGTTAAGTAATGTTATTTCGAAAGTATGCGTGTATCAACATAGTGACACGGGATTTTTATATTTAAGATGACATAATTATGTAACAAGCACAGGAAAACTGATCAATAGCGAATCGAAACATCAACTATTGGTTTATTTAGTTTTATAACCTATCTGCATTATATTATACGATGCCACATAATTGCAGGCAACAGGGCATTATTTAATTTGGTAAAATACGAAGTATCTACCGAGTTCCGAACGGCACTTTCCACGTTAACACACTCAAAAGCCAGTAAACAAGTAAGTTAATCTAGTGGGACCCTTTCTTTGCAATAATTTTGGTATAATCTAAATAGAACGAAAATGCATAATATGTTCTAAACAAGTGAGCTATTTCAAGACCTCATCATCATCATTAAACGCAACCTTGTCTGGCAAGAAAACGAATAGTGCAGTGTTTCTTAACCGATGGTCCGTGACATTATTGTGGCCCGCGTGCCGTGGCCCGCGAAACATACATATGAAATTGACGTGTTCAAAAACGAAGTTTGGCGCTGATAAAAATATTTATTGAAAATCTTTCTAGAAAAGCTCATGATTTTAAATAATTACATGTATTTTATTTAAACAGCTATCATGATATAAAGTTGTATTGATACAATAACAAAATGCGAAATGAAATTATGAAATGGTGTCGAATAGTACGATATACCATTAAGGGTTAAGAGTCACAGAGATTTACAACAAAAAAATTGCACATTCATTTTCAATCGGACCGAACTGAAACTTCAAGGCACTCCGATTTTCGGAAATCAGGGCGCTCTTTCATGTTATTTTCTAAAATAGTTTCACTTGCGTTTAACTTGATATTTAATTTTTCATTATTTTATTATTCACATAAGTCATACCAGGTGAAATATGATTACTTAATTACATAATATTAACGTTTTTTGCAGCTATGGGCGATGAGTTGATGCCAATTGATGAAATTATGAAAGGTTTGTTTTTATATTTATTTTTCCTTATTTTTAACTTCACTGAGGATTAGGTGAATGGGTAGATAGATCATTGATGAACATATACATATTTATTTTGTTTTACATTAAAATATTGATATTTCAACTTCGTTCTTCTATTTAAGGTTTTTGTAAATATTTCTTATATAAAGTCACAAAGAATCAATTCCTTCATAATGTAAATATGACCCGATCCACAGAAATTCCCGAAATCCCTGAAATACCCGAAATCCTGCTTCCTGAACTGCCAGTTCCTCAGCCCGAAAAGTTAGTAATCTATCACGCTAAAATTAATTAAAATAATAATTGTAATAACTTAAAATAATAACTTTTGCATTAAAAGGTTAATATTAAAAAAGAATTTCAATAAGAATACTTTTAAAGAAATAAAGTAAGTACTTACTATTAAGTTCTGAACCAAAGTGGAAGTGAAAAATTTCCTTAAAGAATTTACTTACGATTCAATGAATGTAGCACGACAAAATCAATCTTCATTATTTTTTCGTGGTACGTACATTTATCGGTACTGTACTCAATTCTGTAGTGCAAGCTCTGTCGGTTGTGTCAACATTGTAGAGGTTTGATCCCTCGCCTGGGATCTAACCTCTATTTGTTCTGAGCATGCAATGCAATGACTTTGTGTGTATTCATGCTAGTCAAAGACCTAAGATTCTCTAACAACTTAACATCCTTCGGCCTCCGGAACTACCTTCTGTGTAGTTAGCCCTTTGCGTTTTTGGGTATCTTTCCAGAAGGGTGTTAACGGCCCTATTAGGACGGCGTAGCTGTCCATCCGTGTGTTACAAATCTCTCTTGTGAACCGTAATAGGTTGACGCTTGAAATTTTCACAGATTATGTATTCACATTGCCGCTATAACAAAAAAATACTAAAGCGTTTTTATAGAATAAAATTCCAATTGGTCACTTCGCCATTTCATAGTACAAAATCCTTCGTGTACGAGTCAAAGTTGGCCAATGATTAGGTAATACGTAACTGCTCGATTAAGTTACACTACAAACCGAAGGATAAAGTTCGATCAACATCAATCAATCAAAGTCTTCTAGAGATGTATCAGACCTGCTAAAAAATTCTTCAAAAGGGTCAACAGGGTAGGTACTTTGCAGAAAGAGAGCGCAGCAGCGCAGAAAAGTTAGCCTCTAAGCTCTAAGAAAGCGATGCCTTGATAGTTACATGAGCTTTGCAAATGTTCATAAACCCATGATGATGCTTTCCATATTAAGTGTTTATTTTTGGGGAAATCACGCCGTTATTACATAAATGGTGTAGGCTTCGCTCTATGCACAGGATTTGCCCTTTCCATAGGACAAAGCCTACTCAATTGCGTAATAGTACAAAACAAATCTCTTGTCAGGCGATGCATTGATAGTTCCATGGGTACTGAAAATACCAATACACGACGATGACTGCTTTAATAAAGTTAAATTAAAAAAATAAGTAGGGAAATCAGACGCCGTCGTTGCAGTATTTGAGTCGACTTTGCATAAGTTTAATAACAGAAAAATCCTTAACAAGGGCTCGGACTATTTTAGCCTTCAAAAACATCTCGAAATTGCGTCACCTATGCCTGAAAATATGCAAGTAGGTACGTACGCACGTACGTAGTTGTAGGTATGTACGCACGTAACCAAAAAAAGTTTTGTGATTGAAAAAGTTGAAGCCGTTTCTGGCCTGGTTGTATATGTGTGTAATATGTTTTAAATATACATTAGTGTAGAAAGATTTTTTTAATATGTATTAATGATTAATGGGCACAAATATTTATATTATTTTATATTTGTCAGACAAATTATTGAACAACCGCAAGAATTACCACAAGATGTACCCATCGAGAAGACACTGCCCGAACCCGAGCTGGTTTTAGAGGTATCAACAGAAACAATATGAAACTAATAGATTGTTTGAATCCGACCTATAGTGTACCACCCCAACAACTATCAAGAAAAATTTAAAGTTTTATGTATTGTAACGTACTAATTTTGATACATAGATTAAAGATTACCAACATCTGAAACCAGAAAGCAAGGTCAAATACTGTCGCTATAAAACAAAAATTGTTACATCGATATTACTTCCAAAGTTTTACTACGCATTGTTGCACAAGAATGTCTAAGTTATTTCTTCATGGTTTCGTACATTTTAATATAATAGGATCGGTTTTGTACTATATTAAACGATATTTTTAGAGAAACTAGAAGCACACAGAACGATTGGTCAACTTCTGATAGGATTTCATTCCCTTTTAGAGTTCTGCTAAACAGAAACCGTGACAGATCATTCAAAATAACTTTATCTAAAATTAATAAATGTTTTTAAATTTCACAGCAGGTGCAGTTTGCTTCTTCTATTAAAGAAACCTTACTGAAAAAAAAATCTAATTACCTAAGTTTAATATACATTAGATTCATTTTACACACATGTATATGATACCTTATTTAGCTATCTTGACTGCCTCAAAAACACGTCAGTAGCGAATAATTACCATATTTTTGGAATCATGTTCAAATGTTCGTGGTTTTAATAAATTGTTATTAAAATAAAATAATGTTAAAGGAACTAGAAGAAATAGAACCACAAGCGAAGCGTCGTCGTTTGAGGAGCAAAATCATTGATAAGAATATTAAATTGAGTTCTAACTATCTACGGTCCCGAATTGACAACAATGCTGTAGAGTTAAGATGCGAGGTAAGACTTATTACTTTACCTTAACACTATGACACTATCACGAACAGACTATCCGGGGCGAACATTTTAGTTTGTGAAAATACAACCTGTAGGTATAAGGTATATGCAGAAATGCAAATGACGCGAAAAAAATCACATCAAAATGTCACGATCAAAATTACACTTTAAAAATTTCTGAAGAAAAGTTTTACTTAAAAATACTTTTCTTTTCACTGTATTACTCCTAACTACTACCACTACTAGTACTTAGTACCACTACTACGAAATTTAAGAAATTCACATTGAGTAAAACACAGTGTTCGTTGCGATGTTTAATACGAAAGGATTGATCTACCTACATTGACGTTATTAAATTATCTTAACCCAATATATATATATTCGTATAAGTTATATTACACAAACTTAAAAATCTAAGTACACAAACTTTAAGATCTTAGTGCTTCCAATATTGCCTACATATCTAAACTATTTTCTTATTATCAGTGTATAGAAAGTTCAATATGAAAAACAAAAACTGATTGACTTCTGACTTTTTTTAATCGTTCTACCCCCAAAACAGGATAGTATAGATGACGTCATACGTATACACGTGCCATCCGATATATTACTAAGTCGTCCAGTCCACGCTGGGCCAAGAGTCCGGTCGACCCTGGGTTTCAACCTCACCACCATGTTCCTGAGGAACCTGGGCGTCGTCAGCAAACGTACCCTCGCCGACAGAGAAATGGAGGTTCGTACAAAACATTTATTTAGTCTTAGTATTTAGGGAGTTACCGACCGTAATTACAATATATTTTCTGTATATTTATATTTTCTATATTATATTTATACTTCATTACATAAAATAACTATAAAAATTGTAGATGGTTGTTTTATGTTATGCCACCGTATAAAGGTATTTTTTCTATTTTACCCCCATTTTTTTAGCCATCTCCAGATCCAGGTTTTGTTTGGGTATAGTCTTTGCATAATAGCCTAGTGATTATGAATTCGACCTCTTATAATGTGCGTGTTTAAAATTGAATTGTCACTTGTTTTTAAGACATCGTAAAAAAAAGCTCAAGGGCGTGTGAAGTCCACCGCGCTAGCTATGTGCGAATTGGTGTCGCACATAGCTAGCGCGGTGGACTATGGCCTAAATCCTTCTCAATTTTAGAGAAGACGCGTAACCAGCAGTCAAACAATAATGGGTTGTAATGATGACTTCGTACATTTTTCTGACAGGACGTAATCGCTCGTATGGCCCACAATGGTCGCACTCACGTCAGATCGACGCTCGAGAAAATCGACGAAGAAGTGGAACCGGGACTCGAACAGGAAAGGCCCAAGCAAATAATGGAAGTAGACATAAATTTGGAACAAGATATTAACATAAGCGTGCCTAAAGATGTAGACATGACGATGGCTCGTGAGAGTTTGCAAGATATATCGGTTCTGCCCACTCAAGTGTTACAGACTTTATCACAGGCTAGGAAACGAACTAGCGAATATGAGGTCTCGGTAAGTTTATCCGGTAACAGTTACTTTTACAGAGAAATTAGCCATTGTATTAAATCTGATGGTCAGTCCGTGGTATCACTATATTTGGTTCAGTATACATATAAAAATAATAAATGGCAACTCAATAAACAGAAGTCGTTCATGGAAATCTCCTCACTCCTCAAAAAAGACGAAACCGCGAAACAATTTATTGCGCGAGGCATAACCGCCTTTATTAGCGTAGAATATCTATTTAACCTTTAAGATGCCTTTAAGCCAAAAGCCGATGACCTCCGGGAATCAATTGTTGTATTTCAGTTTTGAAGAGGCGTGGTTGCCAGCTTTATATTTATACTTATACACTTACTACGTACTTACGGCTTACTTAGATTTCAGTGGTAACAACGTATCTGTGGTTAACCGCAGTACGTTTCAATCATCATACTCATTTGAGGTCAAACATAGATGCGTTGGTATGGTACTTAAAGGTTACTGAATAAGAAATATAGATACCTATTGCCTAACTTAAACAAATATTGTATTCAAGTGTTTTATTACATAATATTTCGCAGCCAAAAAGACACAACCGTAGTGGATATGTTGCCTACAAGGAAAGTCGGCAAACGGTCGCAGATCCAATTCTAGGTGACGGTAAGTGTAATAATATTTTATTTCCATTAAAAAAAACATATTTAAGTAACTTAATGTGATTTGTTTTGAATACGTTACAACTTTGAAAATGCGTATCTACATATCTGGTATAATCTGTCTACTTTACGGGTAATTCGACGCATTCTGAAAGTGTATCTAGTTCATATAAATAAATACGAGTTAATTTTAGAAGCGAATAAAGAAAACATCACAGACAACATATCACACGACCAACCGCTGCGAACTGAAAGAGATCTAACCAGCATGCTACAAGAGGCGGGACTCGCTGACTTGTCCATACAGAGGCAAGAACAAGAACAGAGACAAGAACTTGCTTTTTCGGGAAAAGTACCAAGTCCTAAGGAGATATCCCAAAGGCGTAGACAAGGCAGTGATGGATCTGAAACGCCTCTAGGCAGCTTGGACAGAACTAAGGTGTCGCTAGGCGATTCCGACAAAACTACGGATTCTATGCGGTTTATACGGTAAGAAAATTGTTTTGGTACATTGTAAGTAAAGGTTAACGGCGTTTTAACACTTATATGTCCGTAGCAACGTATTTGTAGTCTAAATCAAGTAACACTTCAGTCTTATTAGGCACCACAGCGACCACAGATCCATGTGGCGGTCTGCACGCGCCTTTGCTACTTTTACGTTATAAAATTATCTTCTGAACATCTGTTATGTATACAAATGACCCTGAAATAAATTATCCTCAATACTAAAGTCATAAGAAGTTTTGGCTTCTACTTTGCGGGTAACGAGCTTGGTGCTACAAAGCAATAACATGCCGTTTATAAGCTTTGTAGCGCGAATATCCATATAATTCTAAATTAACTACGTAAAACTAACTTGAAAATTATAAAGTAGTGATAAATATTATTTTTAACAAACTCATAGTTTCTGGATATTTCAGCGATCGATGGGGCACAGAAGGTACCATGATAAAGATTCTATTCTGCATCAAGGAAAACACGAAGCCATTAGACGTTAAAAGCCTCATCGCTAAGGGTCCCCTCGCGCCGGGCTACAAGAGCATCATCACTGCGCGCTGTTTCACTTCCATACTGAGTGAGTTTTTTATAATAGTGTTCATAGCTTTTGTAATAGTGTGTATTGCTATGGTCGCTATTATAATGAATACTAGAAGGAAAATGAAGGCTCTTATTTTTCGTTTTGTACTCTTAGCTTCCCTTTTGAATCCCCGAATGAATTGAAAATTTGCCACTTTCACAAAAAGTATGTATATTATTATAGCTACCATTTAAAAAAATAAAATTTTTAGTTAACTATTATAAGTGTCAAAAACTACACAGCGATACCCTTGTGGTACGAGCCTAATTCGCACTTGCCGAATTTATAATTATTTAGTATTTATTCTTACATTATGTAAGTCTTGACTTGGTCTGGACTCTTTGCAAACAAGGAAATTTTAAGGAGCCATAGTAAAAGTTATTTACTTACTTTTATGATATCATTTTATCAACTGAGCTTACTGCCCATTTAATGGCAAATGGTTTATAGAAAGTGTGGCATTATTTACCTATTCGGTATATTTTTTCATTTCAGAACTAAAACAGCATGGCTTTATAAAAATTAATAAAGACCCAGAAACGTTGGAAATTAGAGACATTTCATTGGGAGCCAAGTTCGAGAAAGTTATTTAAACAATAATATTTTGTCTTTATTGATTTTATTATTTTTTAATATACTACACTATTTGTAATTGCATCTTTATTATAATTCAATAATTTATATTACTTATTTCCATTTTATAGTATGTGAAAGTTGAATTTGTATGATTTTCTTTAGTTTAAATAAATATTGTTACAAAAACTTGTATTATTAATACTAAAAATAAAACAACAGCTTGATATGAACAATTTATTTGAGTAATTTGTATATAATGATATGATTTCTGTACAACTTTACACGAGTCATCCACTAGATTCACGTCAACTAGATATTTTTATGAGTATCTTATACTTAGGTAGTGGCTTAATAATTTACTCTAATAGCGTGAATTGAAGCTGTACATTAATAGTTGACTTATTATAGTTAAAGTTTACATTTATTTACTAAATTCTTAATTTACATAAAATTACAGTCGTACATTATGGAATTGGAATATTAACACTAGTAGTTACACTTAAATACCTTAGCGAGCAATATTTTATACATTTATTTAAGAAGGAAATATAACAATACGAATAGTAGCTAAACGATTTTCCCTACATTGGTAAGCATATCACTATGTCTTTAAATTTATACAAAATCAGTCTCCTACTATTTGTAACGAAACGCTGTATGAAAATGTGTTATTTATAAATCAACTAACGCTCAATACTTACAACTCAAAGGCAGTCGCGCGCTATCGCTTTAGGACGTTCGACACTGGACAGAATTTAATGGCGATACAAAATACGCATAGATAACAATTACCGTTGCCACTACGAATCACCATGTGAAACATTATTTCCTACAACGATTACTATGATTTTATCGACGCCTAAGGTTATACCAGAAACAACCCAGACACACTCCACGTTTCACAGCCTTACTACAGTCGTTCAAACTCACTCAATTAAATTACAGTCTAGCCAACAGGCTTAGGAATGACGATTCATTATGTTATTAGCTACCATATTTGCACGATTTTATTCGTCGACTGTACACAATATAAATATAATATGGGGGAGCATAAAAGTTTCAGAGTACACTTACATGTATAAAATTCATAATTATTAGAATGATTTACCGTAACAATTTTAAAGAAAAATCGGACAGGAGTAAACAAAAAATTAGGTATTTCATTAATATTTTTATAATAAACATTATTCTACATTACCTATATTTGAAATAAAAATTATAGTTAGAGAAATTCTCAGGTATTCATTCAGTAGGATATTTGAAGAGCCTATAATATATTTTATCTTATCTAAACCACAATAGTATTAGCAGCAAATTGCAGCTTGCTGCAGCTTCTGGGAGCTAAATTACTACTAACCAAATGTGACATTATCACAGTTCACACACTTGGGTAAGTACCTATTTTATGACATCCTTTATGGAATGGTAACACCTGATAGAGTGGTGTCAATTATTTTAAACGCAAGTCACTGTCGTCAATACACTAATTAAAACAAAAGCAAAGCAAAGAACCTAAATGAGTAGACAAGGTTACAATTATTGCTATAAATTAAATTGGAGTAACAAAATGCCCGTCCACTCATCTTAGCTCTTTAACATTTTGTTAAGGGTATACAAATCCAAATAAATCTATCACCAGTAAACATACCTCAAAATAAAACGCTTTGGATTTAAATATTTGGATGTATCGGTAATTAGGTTATAACCGTGCGACACCGATCTACAGAACAGAAAGTAAAATAAACTTTTATAATTATTAATTAATTGTTGATTTCGATCATCAGAGCTTATATAGCGCGTAATACAAGTAAAGGATAAACTGAGTTATCCTGGTAACATTAAAACAATTTGGAAATTTTACGAGTTCAAAGATTTTCCAATGATCGAATTAAACAATCAAGTATTTCCAAAAGCATTTCAAAGGTTACCGTGACAGAAATCAAATGATAAGGGGAGGCGTACACAGACCCATCACATATTATAATGATGGCATAAATATGAATTATACCCAGACATTCGATATAATATATTACTAATTATAATTTTCCAAAGAGCATAACTACATAATATACTAGCTAACTTAGCTTGGTGTTTTATTATCTTTTATGTATATAATTGAAAATTTAAGATTTAAATACGCACTCTCTCACCGAAAAACATTTACCACTTATGGAAAGAAAAAAAATTGTGAGAAAACAAATATGTGAAAAAATTGTGAAGAACCTTAACCTCACAAAACGTAAAAACATTTCTAGTGTAAAGTGTACCAATTCGTACTTGGCAAACTTGACGGACTGTGCCTAAATCCTTCTTGTTATGAGAGGAGATCCATACAATACACAGTGGAACAATAATGGGTTGTGATGATGATATAATTAGGCCCTTTTCTACCCCTAATGTACCGTCCCTATTTACTTAATTCTGACATGTAATTGCCAGCACAACTTATACAAAAATATAAGCGTGTTAATTAGATATTTTAGTTAAATACAATTGTTAGTAGACTTTAGAATTTGAGTCATATTTGAGCTTAAAAAAATGTCTGGGTATAGTTTATATTTACTCAATCGTCACTCTAGATGTAATATCTGTAAATTGTCAATTGCAATATCTGATTTACGACAAATTTGGTTGTGAACTTTTGTAAAGAAATTTCGCGTCTAAAGCAACATTAGCTTAAAAACTGACTAATCCTTTCGAGGTATCATCAATAAGACTCGAGATCGGTTCACACAAATTTGTCATACACAAAAAAATACGTTACGATATATTACGTCTAGAGCGGCGATATAACGCGGGTACACTCGAGGCTCAAGGCGCGAGCGAATCGGGAAACTCCTCGGGCGCGTCGGCGTAGTGCATGCTCTCGAAGTAGTGTTGCGGGCGGCCCGCCCACAGCGCGTCGGCCGCGGGGTCGTACAGCGCGCACCGCGAGAGCTCCAGCGCGAGGTTCCGCGGCGGCAGCAGCTCGGCGGGCAGCGGGCGCAGGCGCGGCAGCAGCGGCGCGAGGCGCTCGGCGCGCGACACGTACTCCGCGAGCGCCGCGCACGCTTCGCCCCCGTACGCTTCGCTCGGGTCCGCTTCGCCCGCGTCCGCTTCGCCCGCGTCCGCTTCGCCCGCGTCCGCGTCCGCTTCGTCCGCGTCGCGCGCCTGCCGACAGTTAACTCGTTAGCGCCGCCCGCGTGCGACGCGGCGATTATATATTCATTTCTACACTTTTATCAGTTGGTTAGTAAGGCGTTGTTAGTGTCTTGTAGTTATTTTATTTATATACTTTTCTAACATCCAGCAAATTTTCATAAAACCCCAATTATACAAAATTTAGATGTACATCTTAAATTTTCTCGAATTAAATTTTTTCAATAGCACCAAATTACTTTAATGTATCAGAATATTTAAATTCGAATAATTTATACATAAAACATTTATATCAATAATAAAAAAACTGATATTGCCTATATTTTTAATAGCCGCCGTGGTACATGTAAAATACAATAATATACTTTGATATTTAGTTACGAAAGTTCTTTAAAGTTCTTTAACAACATACGTCATTCTAAATGCGATACCGGGTTATTACAATTTTTAGTACTGGTATCTTTACTAAAATAATCCATTAGTAACCAGGAATATATAAAAATATTTACAAAAAATTGCAGCTACGAGTAGTCACAAATAGAGCATCAATAATTATTATAATAATTCAACCAGGCAACATTCAAATTATTATTATTATACGCGCCTACAATGTGTAATGCTAGCAACGTATTATTACGCCAGTACTTACTTTATCAACAAAGTGATTACCAATCACAGTTTAATCAAAGTAACTAAAATCTAAACACGTTTTACCATAACAAGTTCACGCCGTGCATCTGTATTTCAAATAATAAATCCTACGAGTGTTTCCATATTATTGCAACAGTGCAATCAGCCAAGTGATATTGCGTTTCGTTTGTGACCAGCCAATCGATTTGCCGTTATGCCACTATGTCAAAATTAAATCGATAATAAAATAAATTCACACAAAATAAAATAAAATAAGTAAAAATATAACAAAAAAACTATACTACTTGTGTATTCTATTTACTTGTGTATAAATTAAATGTGTGATTATGACAGCATGTGAGGTGTTTATAAACTTTCTTAAACTTACCATATAATTGATATTTCCATTTGCACAGAAATTCATTTATATTATTTTCAATAGTTGTTTCATAAACAAATACAATTCACAAAATTATAGTAATGATTAGATTATACAATATTGTGAAAAGATTCTAAATTTATACAATTCACATTATATAAGTAAAAAGTATATTTTATCATTTTAACGTTTAAAGGTAAAATCTTACATGAAATGTTAACATTTTTACATGATGTATGGATTACGAAATGTACTCTGTACGATAATATACAAACAGGAAAAAGTATTAACTGAATACATTTTCTCTCGCTAATTTGTTGCGATTGGATAACAATGATTATAAAATTAAAAAAAAATGTATTTTGGTTTTTCAGTTTTTAGCAAAAAGTTTAATGTCATCATTCATGAATGTTCCAAAGGCAACAAATTTTACAAAAAAAACCTATTACTATGTTCGTACCAAAATTATTGCGTAAGGCAATTTGAATCAGGAAAAATCTTTACAATGTTCACTAAAATTCTAAAACATTTCTTTTGTTCTGCCACAATAATTATACTTAGACATTCACAAAACATACTCGTATGTATAACATATTGTATATTATTATGGATTGTAAAAAGACATCACAGAGAATTAATTAATTCATGGATTTGGAATTCATGCAAGTTGAGAATAACTCGGAAATGGAATACGATTAAATCTAGTTTTTCATGCATTACAATAAAATTCATACATAACGATTATATTGTATTATTTTTATAATTACTATGACCAAAAACCAGTTAACATATTTGAACAAATCATCATTGAATACTTGAAGTCGCAAATGTACATGCAAAATATTTAAAATCTCAAAAATGCAAGTTGTATTATGATATTTTTAAACTTAATTTTTGGGGTTATATTTA
The DNA here is from genome assembly GCA_018250455.1 of Polygonus leo. Taxonomy (NCBI): domain Eukaryota; kingdom Metazoa; phylum Arthropoda; class Insecta; order Lepidoptera; family Hesperiidae; genus Polygonus; species Polygonus leo. The sequence continues at coordinate 814 of DWNR01002126.1, read as the reverse complement.
GGTATCATATAACATTCAGGTACAATTAAATAATATTGACGTATGTAGGTATATATTTATACATAATTATAATTATGCATATCAATAAAATTTGTTAAAAGCTTATCAATTATTAAAATAAAACCTGTACCAGACAAAAACCTTAACCGGGTAAGAGTTAATAAAAAATCAAGTCTTTTTAGTATCACCAATAAGGCTCCTGCGGTAAGTGTTCAATATCATTAGTAATACTAATCTACTCGGCTCGGATCAACGGGTCAGTTAGTCTACACGGTAGAATGAGTCTACATCTACGATTAGAAGGGTTAAATGATAAAGAATAAAGGGTTAACGATAACCAAACGAACCAAGGAAAAAGAAAAGAAATGAACGAAAAACAAAAACTTACGACATAATGGCATGTGCGGCGGCACCGCGGGGACACGGCCGCCGCGAGCCACGAGCGCGAGCCGCGAGCGCGAGCCGCGAGCGTGAGCCGCGAGCCATGATCGTGAGCCGCGAGCCGTGAGTCACGGGCCGCGGAACGGTTAATTAGCGGGTGAGTCACTGGACGGTGCACTGTCACACGGTGGGTTCGGATTAGCACTCGGGGTCACGGTTAGTCGGGACGCGGCTACGACTCCTTGAAGTTGAACCATGCGGTCCAGAAGGATCTCGTGCGCACCTTGTTGTCGTACGCGGGCGAGCGGCGCACGGGCACGCCGGAGCGGTCCTTGCGCGGCGCGGCGTGCGCGGGCGTGCCGCTGCGCGTGGACGCGGCCGAGCGCACGGAGCGGACGGAGTGCGCCGAGTGCGCGGACGGCGGGCGCGGCGG